>WEDG01004937.1:0-282072 GCA_017591395.1 Schistocephalus solidus | reverse complement strand
CCGACATAGGTACCAGCTAAAAGCCCAGACACGTGTTTTCGCCGATGTTTCTGCTGCTGCGTGACGCTTCAACGAAGGGTTTGGCTCCTCAGTGGGTCCCCCAGCGTTCTCTATGCGGTTTCTGGTATATGGACTCTAGAGAATAATCAAGGAATTAATTTCTGAAATTATTAAGTAAAGGAAATGGAGTCAGGTTATTCGGACATGACTTTTGACGGGTGAGACCCGAAATTTCAATGAACATTTGGGTCGAAGACAATCAACCACTGTTGAATAACCACGTAATGCCCATTCTACAAACAAGTAGTACTACAAGTAGTATGAATCTTATATGGCACTGGTATTATACCGTACCTCCGACATAGGTACTAGCTAAAAGCCCAGACACGTGTTTCGCCAATGTTTCTGCTGCTGCGTGACGCAGCAACGAAGGGTTTGGCTCCTCAGTGGGTCCCCCAGCGTTCTCTATGCGATTTCTTGGATATGGACTCCAGAGAATAATCAAGGAAATAATTTCTGAAATTATTAAGTGAAGGACATGGAGTCAGATGATTCGGACATGACTTTTTAGGGTCAGACCCGAAATTTCAATGAACATTTGGGTCGAAGACAATCAACCACTGTGGAATAACCACGTAATGCCCATTCTACAAACAAGTAGTACTACAAGTAGTATGAATCTTATATGGCACAGATATTATACCCCCGTACCTCCGACATAGGTACTAGCTAAAAGCCCAGACACGTGTTTCGCCGATGTTTCTGCTGCTGCGTGACGCAGCAACGAGGGGTTCGGCTCCTCAGTGGGTCCCCCAGCGTTCTCTATGCGGTTTCTGGTATATGGACTCCAGAGAATAATCAAGGAAATAATTTCTGAAATTATTAAGTGCAGGACATGGAGTCAGATGATTCGGCATGACTTTTAGGGTCAGACCCGAAATTTCAATGAACATTTGGGTCGAAGACAATCAACCACTGTGGAATAACCACGTAATGCCCATTCTACAAACAAGTAGTACTACAAGTAGTATGAATCTTATATGGCACAGATATTATACCGTACTTCCGACATAGGTACTAGCTAAAAGCCCAGACACGTGTTTCGCCGGATGTTTTGCTGCTGCGTGACGCAGCAACGAGGGGTTCTGGCTCCTCAGTGGGTCCCCCAGCGTTCTCTATGCGTTTTCTGGTATATGGACTCCAGAGAATAATCAAGGAAATAATTTCTGAAATTATTAAGTGCAGGACATGGAGTCAGATGATTCGGACATGACTTTTTAGGGTCAGACCCGAAATTTCAATGAACATTTGGGTCGAAGACAATCAACCACTGTGGAATAACCACGTAATGCCCATTCTACAAACAAGTAGTACTACAAGTAGTATGAATCTTATATGACACAGATATTATACCGTACTTCCGACATAGGTACTAGCTAAAAAGCCCAGACACGTGTTTCTCCGATGTTTCTGCTGCTGCGTGACGCAGCAACGAGGGGTTCGGCTCCTCAGTGGGTCCCCAGCGTTCTCTATGCGGTTTCTGGTATATGGACTCCAGAGAATAATCAAGGAAATAATTTCTGAAATTATTAAGTGCAGGACATGGAGTCAGATGATTCGGACATGACTTTTTAGGGTCAGACCCGAAATTTCAATGAACATTTGGGTCGAAGACAATCAACCACTGTGGAATAACCACGTAATGCCCATTCTACAAACAAGTAGTACTACAAGTAGTATGAATCGTATATGGCACAGATATTATACCGTACTTCCGACATAGGTACCAGCTAAAAGCCCAGACACGTGTTTCGCCGATGTTTCTGCTGCTGCGTGACGCAGCAACGAGGGTTCGGCTCCTCAGTGGGTCCCCCAGCGTTCTCTATGCGGTTTCTGGTATATGGACTCCAGAGAATAATCAAGGAAATAATTTCTGAAATTATTAAGTGCAGGACATGGAGTCAGATGATTCGGACATGACTTTTTAGGGTCAGACCCGAAATTTCAATGAACATTTGGGTCGAAGACAATCAACCACTGTGGAATAACCACGTAATGCCCATTCTACAAACAAGTAGTACTACAAGTAGTATGAATCTTATATGGCACAGATATTATACCGTACTTCTGACATAGGTTCTAGCTAAAAGCCCAGACACGTGTTTCGCCGATGTTTCTGCTGCTGCGTGACGCAGCAACGAGGGGTTCGGCTCCTCAGTGGGTCCCCCAGCGTTCTCTATGCGGTTTTCTGGTATATGGACTCCAGAGAATAATCAAGGAAATAATTTCTGAAATTATTAAGTGCAGGACATGGAGTCAGATGATTCGGACATGACTTTTTAGGGTCAGACCCGAAATTTCAATGAACATTTGGGTCGAAGACAATCAACCACTGTGGAATAACCACGTAATGCCCATTCTACAAACAAGTAGTACTACAAGTAGTATGAATCTTATATGGCACAGATATTATACCGTACTTCCGACATAGGTACTAGCTAAAAGCCCAGACATGTGTTTCGCCGATGTTTCTGCTGCTGCGTGACGCAGCAACGAGGGGTTCGGCTCCTCAGTGGGTCCCCCAGCGTTCTCTATGCGGTTTCTGGTATATGGACTCCAGAGAATAATCAAGGAAATAATTTCTGAAATTATTAAGTGCAGGACATGGAGTCAGATGATTCGGACATGACTTTTTAGGGTCAGACCCGAAATTTCAATGAACATTTGGGTCGAAGACAATCAACCACTGTGGAATAACCACGTAATGCCCATTCTACAAACAAGTAGTACTACAAGTAGTATGAATCGTATATGGCACAGATATTATACCGTACTTCCGGCATAGGTACTAGCTAAAAGCCCAGTCACGTGTTTCGCCGATGTTTCTGCTGCTGCGTGACGCAGCAACGTGGGTTCGGCTCCTCAGTGGGTCCCCCAGCGTTCTCTATGCGGTTTCTGGTATATGGACTCCAGAGAATAATCAAGGAAATAATTTCTGAAATTATTAAGTGCAGGACATGGAGTCAGATGATTCGGACATGACTTTTTAGGGTCAGACCCGAAATTTCAATGAACATTTGGGTCGAAGACAATCAACCACTGTGGAATAACCACGTAATGCCCATTCTACAAACAAGTAGTACTACAAGTAGTATGAATCGTATATGGCACAGATATTATACCGTACTTCTGTCATAGGTACTAGCTAAAAGCCCAGACATGTGTTTCGCCGATGTTTCTGCTGCTGCGTGACGCAGCAACGAGGGGTTCGGCTCCTCAGTGGGTCCCCAGCGTTCTCTATGCGTTTTCTGGTATATGGACTCCAGAGAATAATCAAGGAAATAATTTCTGAAATTTTTATGTGCAGGACATGAGTCAGATGATTCGGACATGACTTTTTAGGGTCAGACCCGAAATTTCAATGAACATTTGGGTCGAAGACAATCAACCACTGTGGAATAACCACGTAATGCCCATTCTACAAACAAGTAGTACTACAAGTAGTATGAATCTTATATGGCACAGATATTATACCGTACTTCCGACATAGGTACTAGCTAAAAGCCCAGTCACGTGTTTTGCCAATGTTTCTGCTGCTGCGTGACGCAGCAACGAGGGGTTCGGCTCCTCAGTGGGTCCCCCAGCGTTCTCTATGCGTTTTCTGGTATATGGACTCCAGAGAATAATCAAGGAAAATAATTTCTGAAATTATTAAGTGCAGGAAATGGAGTCAGATGATTCGCACATGACTTTTAGGGTCAGACCCGAAATTACAATGAACATTTGGTCGAAGACAATCAACCACTGTGGAATAACCACGTAATGCCCATTCTACAAACAAGTAGTACTACAAGTAGCATGAATCTTATATGGCACAGATATTATACCGTACTTCTGACATAGGTACTAGCTAAAAGCCCAGACATGTGTTTCGCCGATGTTTCTGCTGCTGCGTGACGCAGCAACGAGGGGTTCGGCTCCTCAGTGGGTCCCCCAGCGTTCTCTTATGCGTTTTCTGGTATATGGACTCCAGAGAATAATCAAGGAAATAATTTCTGAAATTATTAAGTGCAGGACATGGAGTCAGATGATTCGGACATGACTTTTTAGGGTCAGACCCGAAATTTCAATGAACATTTGGGTCGAAGACAATCAACCACTGTGGAATAACCACGTAATGCCCATTCTACAAACAAGTAGTACTACAAGAAGTAGGAATCGTATATGGCACAGATATTATACCGTACTTCCGGCATAGGAACTAGTTAAAAGCCCAGTCACGTGTTTCGCCGATGTTTCTGCTGCTGCGTGACGCAGCAACGTGGGTTCGACTCCTCAGTGGGTCCCCCAGCGTTCTCTATGCGGTTTTCTGGTATATGGACTCCAGAGAATAATCAAGGAAATAATTTCTGAAATTATTAAGTGCAGGACATGGAGTCAGATGATTCGGACATGACTTTTTAGGGTCAGACCCGAAATTACAAGGAACATTTTGGTCGAAGACAATTAACCACTGTGGAATTATCACGTAATGCCCATTCTACAAACAAGTAGTACTACAAGTAGTATGAATCTTATATGGCACAGATATTATACCGTACTTCCGACATAGGTACTAGCTAAAAGCCCAGACACGTGTTTCGCCGATGTTTCTGCTGCTGCGGGACGCAGCAACGAGGGGTTCGGCTCCTCAGTGGGTCCCCCAGCGACGACGAGTGTCTACCCAAGCGACTTTTCTACGGAATTGTCGCTACGGGTGCTCGCCGACAGGGAGGCCAAAAACGACGCTACATAGACACTGAAGAAATCGCTGAAGCAACTGCAAATTAACAAGGCGACCATGGAGGACCTCACCCAGGATAGACCGGCGTGGAGAAGTTCCGCAAAGTCTGGTTCAGCAATCAATGAGGCCAACCGGATCGCCTATGCCAAGGCCAAAGGAGCGGCACGAAAGTCACCAGAGCCCCGGACCAACAACGTCGATGCCCAGGCCCTGCCAAAATGCTCGCGCTGTCAACGCATCTTCCGCGCACGAATCGGCCTGGTTGGACATCTTCGGACGCAATGCGCCAACCCCCCTTCAGATTTCCCCACCCTCACTCCTGGCATCAATTCCGTTAGTCTCAACATCATAGAGACCACATCCCAATACTCATCGCCTGTTACCCCATCACCGCAACCAACACCGCCTTCGCATTCACTACCACCATCATCACTCTCTCCTAAACTGTCCTCAATGCGACCGCACATTCACCTCACACATCGGCCTGGTCGGTCACTTGCGAATCCATCGTACAGAGACTGGTGAACCAGTGCCTGGAGCACCTACACACAGCAGAGATCGTCACCTCCACTGTCCTCGCGCATTCACTCATCGCATGGGCCTATTCAGTCACATGCGCATCCATGACAGCGGAATTCACCGCAATGCCGTCAACACCAATAAATCATGCACACCCTCCGCTCCTGCCATTCTTGCTGCCACTGCCACCCGCAATACCATGAACGACATCTCCAGCCTCTACCGATTTTTCCTGCCCAACAATGCACCCGCAACTTCAACTCACGCATCGGCCTGGTCGGTCACCTGTGAATTCATCGCACGGAGGCTGGTTAACCAGTGCCTGGGGCTCCGACATACAGTCGCCGCCCTTGCCTCCACTGCCCTTACTGCTCCTGCACATTTACACACCGCATGGGCCTATTAGGACACATGCGCCTCCACGAAAACCTGCGGTAAACCACCGGAAGCTACGCCACATCAGCGCACACCATCTACACTAATACATAGACAAAACCCTCACAATCATCATAATGTTCCTGATAAAATCACGGTTTCCTAGAAACCGTGGCTTGGCAGGCTGCCAATCTGACGCTTACATCAGTCGGCCAGGTGTATGTGTTGTGTGTGTCGAGTGGCTGACCAGTGGACTGGGAGGCAGACGGCGATGGCTCTTCCATATCCCTGAGTAAATGAACCCTGGTGTGTGCTTTATGGGGGCCAGGTCGTGCTGTGGCGCCGGAAGACAAGTACGCCGACCCGTCAGCCAATGCGCCCACTCCCACATCAGGTAACTGACTGGCTTGGACAGTGGTCTGATTGTAGGGGTGGGGGAGAGAGTGAGGTCGACAGCTCAGCGCATTTTCCTCACTGTAAACAATCTGACGCGCTTGCAACTATCACGGTGCGCTAAAAGTCGTGGCTTGCAAGGTTGCCAACTGACGGGATAACTCGGACCGCGTGGTCAGTCCAATTGTGTGTAGTGGCTGACTGGCGGACTGAGAGTCAGGCTGCAAAGTCTCCTTCTTAATGTGGCCTTTATGGCATTCCCACTCTGTGGGATCCGAACCAGGTGTGGTGGTACACCCAGTGGCGGATCCGGCCGCGCCAGCCACCTGCGCACTCTCCCATCTCCGGTCTTCTCGACTCTGTCTTGACATCGGGATCAGGTGGGGGAGGAGGAGAGAGTACGGTAGCCGCAGCGCAAGGCTACTATCACTTAAAACTAATTCACGCGCAGGTCACCGTCCCTGCACCACCTGGTGTGGAGCATACGGTGGACCTCGTCAAAATCGACGGTCGAACTGTCACATGGCCTAGTAGCTGATCGTGTCCTAACGAGGTCATATTCGGAGCAGCCCTCTCTACGGACACCAGTACCAACCATTGCTAGGACGTCTGTCGCGTCGGTAGCAACCTGTAATCATGTAAATATTTGTAGACTTTGTCTGAAGGCTGACCATACCATGCCGATTTGCCCGACCACAAACCCCGGCATCCTGGTAGGACAGCACCGTTTTAAACTTCAGAGCAAACTTTCTTTCAAGAGAATTTAGTTTAATTGTGCTTCCACTTGGCGTATACGTCCGCCCAATATGCACATAATGCTCGACAAAGTGCCTATTCGCTTCTATTAATGATGAGACCCTTTAGTTACTGCGGAACTTGCGACTTTATTAGAATTCCTTAGGGTCATGTGCGGGTTTTTAAACCACTTTTCCGTCCTTTAAACCTAAATTGTTAGGCATCTCATGCAACTGTGAGAACCAGAACTCGTAAAAGTCGGCATGTTAGACTATTCGCTGAGATTAATTAGACATTGGCGTTCACTGAGCATATTTGACAAGGCACCTGCGGTGTTATATTCCAGATTTAAATTAGGCATCGAAAAAGGGCCGTTGCTTGATGAGTTAGAAGGGCTCTCGCTATTGTGCGAACTACACGGGGTGTTGAAAGGTACGGTCCAAGGTTGGCGACCCAACTCGCTCCCTGTGAGAATACCAGAGGTCCAAAAATTAACTTCCCTTTCTGACATACTGTTTGGGGCAAGGTATTTTTCCGACCTTTTTGCTGTCTTCAACAGAGCTGAAATTTTGAATAAGATTGCGTAAAAATGTCCCCCGAACCAGCAGTTGTTTTTCCCTACCGGTCTCAGACATCATCACAAAATACTGTGTAATTGTCCCGAGGATCGTTCTACTGCGACATTAGGAAAACACCCACTTTCTGGTAGTCTTCCACGAGGCCAGCCCGACAGCTTCACAGACACATTCAGTGATAATACAAAACCACGCGGACGGCATGAACCCAGGTAAAGACTTACTTCCTAGTCTGTGGGTTCGGTAGTTATTTTGTCTGAAAACCATGGCCTTATCTTGGTCGAGAATATGTCGGTTTTGTACCCCTGAGAGGTCCATTTGGCGGTCAGTCATCTGTGATACTAAACTTTGTCATTACAGCACCGATAATAGTGGAGTGACATGGTCGGCGTACTCGGCGATAAGCACACACAGTTACCGTCCATAATTCGGGCTTCAGGCGAATTTTAGGCTAAATATTTGTAGGACATGGTCGGAATCACAGGCCGACCCATTATCGCGTACCTGACGACATAAACCTCGGCTAAAAATAGTAATCAATCTTGCTGCCGGCCCAAAAGAGTAACAATAACAGGATCTCGCATACGAGTTGCGCAAACGACTGAAACGGTTTCAGAGGACATCAGTGCCCGCGGACAGCGTAAAGCGAACTCTAATAGGAGTACAAGACATTTTCATAAGAATACAGTTGGATCTCACAGGGCCACTTCGTAGAGCTTTTATTGCTAGTGTGGGTGTCTGTTATCCACCTACGGTCCGAATCTCCTACTGCCACCACGAACCAGCTTCCGCTCCATCCTAGATCATCCTGCCGCAAGCGAGTTGTCTGGCAAACGCAGTTTGGCTATCACACTTTCGGAAAAAAAAACCTGCCGGCGTGCGGTGCGCAGAAATCGCCTAATGACCAACTGATTTATGTAAAACTTAATGGCAACCTTACCAATTTCTCGATCGTCTCCATATATGTACAACTACAACTACCAAGAAGCTGTATAAGGGACAGCAAGAATCGGTTCAAAGACTCCTAACCCATGATTTGTAAACTGATGCTAGCGGCCGGATTCGTCGGACTGGTCAGCTGCCTAGTTACAAACTGCGAATGCTGAGTTCCCTTGGCAACAACCCGTACTTGATGCCTGCAAACTCGCAAAATACCACTGTCCTAGGATTCAAATGACGATCAAAATCATTCTAGTCAACTCACAGTTTCATGGCTGGGTCAATGATAGCAGGCCGGTGCGTGGTACCCGGGAACAGACAATAAATGTCAGTCGGATCAAACCGAACGGCTCATTTAGTATCTGCGCATTAACCCCTTGATGTCGTAAATTTGTCACAGCCCAGCACTGTCAAGGCTTTAAGTACATATTAGGACCTAGTTTGGCAGAGAATGAGAGGATACAGTAGTGATGACTAGTCATCATCGACGACTTTAGTCCTCAATTCAACCAACGACACTGGGGTGGCTGAATCATCTTGCTAACATTGTAGGCGTCCACACAGGTAGAATTAGGTTGGATAGCGGTGACGGATCCTGGCAGTACCACTGGGCTCATGAAGTAGGCGACGCAGAACGTGCCCAAACCACCACAATCTTCCTTCTTGGACGGCTGGGGATATTCTTGTGATGTTGCCGATGTGAGTGCTGACTGTATCATTTGAATAGAAGTCAGTGTAATTCACTCGAAGGATGGTCCTCAAGCAGTGGTGGTCAAATACCTCCTGTTTTTGCTCATCTTTCACGCGCCTAGCCCAACATTCCAAGAGAAGGACAGACGGGATGGATGTACAGTACACAGGAACCTTTTTGGTTATACATGTGTCGTGTCGGGTCATTAGGAACTTTCGCAGGCCTGAGAAAACCCAACGAGCAGCTTCGATTCGGGAGACAGTGTCATCCTTACTCTGTCCATTCGACAGCAGCCTCGCCCCGAGGTATTTGAAACTGTCTGTTTCTTTAATTTGACAGATATCAATCTTGAGAGGTGCCTTCTCCTGTACAGGGTTGCAGCTTGAAAACACTGGCCTTCCTAAAGTTCATGGAGTAACCGACTGATTTAAGGACTTCATTCACCCATGACACCATAGGCTGCAGATCACCAAAGAGGGAAGCTGGTAAGGCAGCATAATCGGCGCAGTCGAGATCAGGCAGCTGGCGTCTGGGTGTAAGCTCCACACCGCCTTCATATAGGACGACTTCTCTATCAGAAGAGGAGTCACATGACACTGCACAAGTAAGAGAAGGCAGAGACTGCTGCAGATGGGAACAAGGGGATGCTGGGTTCGGTATCGAAGTTGAGAAGGCGCTCGAAATGATCACGTCAGCGATAAAGTTTGGTCGACTTGTAAGCAATAAAACAGCTATTCACGTCACAAACAGTCAGTCAGTGTAGAGGGCTTACCACTTACTTAGCGGATAATTTGGTAGAGTTTTTCGAATGTCATCAACGTTTGAGGCCTGCTCCATGAAGGTCGCTATTTCAGCCCAATATTTCGTCGGGCCCTTCCTAGTAGATTTTGCCGTCATTGTTCGGTGTTGACGGAAGGAAGCATTGTTGCGGGATCTGGCTTGAGCCGTCTGAGCAGACAAATTCAGGGTTCTTCTGCTGATCTAGTCACTGCGGCGTCGCTGGGTATATCCAAAAATTTTCTCAGGTGCCCCATAGACTTATGTTTTCGGTGTAGATCATTCACTACTGCCTTCTCCGTCGGCTCGGGTCGTAAAACAGGTCCTCGGCAGTGCAAGCTTGCTGTATTTTTGCTACACCGAAGCGTTTTGCACGTGGAATTTTGGGCGCAGATGGAGGTGAACTTTCAAGCGTGTCCGAACGAGAACATAGGCGTTACCAGTCTCGGCATCACGCAGCGATCTGTTATCATGAACCCAGCTGCGGAACCTTGAACTGACTAGAATGTAGTGCATCTGATTGGTCATATGACTGTCGTTTGAATACCAGTCGAAGACACGAACTGTGTCAAGGATGTGTAAAACTACTCCGTACATTTAACCCCAGTTTATCGTAACTAACTCACCTGACTCCTCTTTGTAACCAGTCTGTGACGTCCTAGCTGATTTTCCTCCAGCTCGGCACAGTTATTTAGCTCTCGTAGTTGACAAGTCACGCTTTCGAAGTTGTGTTGGTCCGTTAAATACCCTATATCTGGTCGTTCTTTCGGGATGTGATCACATATGAATTCGGAGAATATGGCGCAAGCAATAATAACGCAATGCTTTCTATTGATGTGTATCTCCAGTGCGTACAATTTGTGTCTTCGGTACGTGCAGACTGATTGGTCTGAATGAGGTCTCGGATTCTCAGGACTTCCTCTTCACACCATACTAACGTCTACTTCTGAGAGGTCGGACGAGGGCCTCACATGTCCCGTTAATTCACTGGTTCATCGTCCGTCTGACTTGCCTTCCTGCCAGATAGTTTGACTGATAGCAGTAGATACTGTCTTCTACCTCTAGACATTAACTATTTACCCTAACCGGTAGGTGTCCGATCAAAAAGTCCGTGATGCGCATTGCTACTATAATGGCTTCCCGGTAGAGCCGACTTCCTTTGCCTTCCTACCAGTTTGGCGCTTGGCAAACCGAATTTCAGCACTGCAGATTGAGAACACCTCCACATAGTGAGCTAAAAATCCTTAATGCGTGGACCACCCTCCACTAACTCTAAAGTATGCTGTCGGTGGTTTTTTTATACATGGTTTTTCGTCTGGCTAAATGAACTTAACTGGAGAGCGAACCACCCGACGAACAGAAAGATTTCATTAAAGTAAACACTCTTCGGAATTCCCACGAATATTGGCCCTTGAGTTTTGATAACTGATTTGGCTCGGAGTAATCTTGGAGGCATACGGTCATGCCTCCCATGAATACTATCAAAAGTAAGGCGCTAATGCCACGAAATAGATGAAGTTTGACCGTTTGAATGTTCGGTAAAACCAAAAGCCAAACTTATTCTTTTAGTCAGCGTTTGACGTGGATGACTACAACGAATTTTGGCAACTCAGAAGAAGATTCGATCACTGGAACAAGAAGTTTTTTTTTCACCTTCGTTTCGTATTCTCGCCCAAGCTCATCATCAGAGACAGTCGTAGATGAGGGTAATAGAAGCACAGGGAGCGCCGTATTTATATGATGTATTTGGTATGCGGTCGCATGTATACAGTAATTAGTGGCCTTCGCGTTCCTCGCGAAGTTGTATTACATGCGATAGTTGCTTGTTATTCCGCTTCCGAATCCGCAATAGCTGTGGTTGCACCCCCGTTTTTCTGTTTTTGACGTTATAATTACTCGGGAACCTGGTGCGTTATGGGGGCCAGGTCGTGCTGTGGCGCGCGAAGACGGGTACGCCGATCCGTCAGCCAATGCGCCCACTCCCACATCAGGCAACTGACTGGCTCCGGACAGTGGTCTGATTGTGGGGTGGGGAGAGAGTGAGGTCGAGAGCTCAGCGTATTTTCCTCACTATAAACAATCTGACGCGCTTGAAACTATCACGGTGCGCTAAAAGCCGTGGCTTGGAAGGTTGCCAACTGACGGGATAACTCGGACCGCGTGGTCAGCCCAATGTGTGTTTTGTGTGGAGTGGCTGACTGGCGGACTGAGAGTCAGGTTGCAATGGCTCCTTTTAATGTGGCCTTTATGGCACTCCCACTCCGTGGGATCCGAGCCAGGTGTGGTGGCACGCCCAGGGGCGGCTTAGGCCGCGCCAGCCACCTGCGCCCTCTCCCATCTCCGGTCTTCTTGACTCTGTCTTGACACCGGACTCAGGTGGGGGAGGAGGAGAGAGTGCGGTAGCTGCAGCGCAAGGCTACTATCACTTAAAACTAATTCACGCGCAAGTCACCGTCCCTGCACCACCTGATGTGGAGCATACGGTGGACCTCGTCGAAATCGACGGTCGAACTGCCACTCGGGAACCTGACTCGTGGTCGCTGAAACTGTTTGTGCCCGTGTTCCCTCCGTGTGGCTAATAACTGCCAGACAACATCTCGTCACATAATATGGAGGCGGGACGTCATTTCGCTTGTTAATTAACTCCTGGCTGTATAATCATGACTCAAGCAACCGTTGACACACGCGTTTGTTACCTAATGCAAGAATTTGAGCCTCGTAAAATTTTAAGGTATCGCTAGGTTGTGTCGCAGTAACTGATACTTGGGGCAATGTCTTTCAGACTTACTCCATGGGCGTTGGTGCGCGGTCTACAACCTGCTCTGAAGATAGGTGTAACGGTGACGCCGCTCCGGTGTGTGAATGCAGTCGATTTCCCACATTTGCCTTAGGCATTTCTATCGTTTTTACCTGTCCGATAATGCCTTTGAACAGCATGTGTAGATGTCCACTTGAAGGCAGTCTACAAAAAAGGTTTCTTTATTTCCGAAATCTCACTAGGCGATGGATTGCGGTGGCGTCGGGCGATCTTAAAACTGAATAGCAGACCTGCTCCCGTGCCAATCATAGTCCGAAGGTAGGCACTATGCTCCTTCCATCTGACGTCATCATGTCTTGCTGGTCCGTAACTGTCAATGAAAATGTATTATGAAGGGGAATGTTCATATTTTTGTGCACTACCTTTTTATCTCCATTTCTTGAGGGACTTTCAGGCATTTTCATGCCAGAGTTTTTTGCAGCCGGGCTGTGTACTTCGCACGGTCTCCCAGCGCAGGGCGCCTGAAGATCCAATCGAAACCAACTACGTAAACCATTTCATCAGAGATTGAGTCCTTCGAATAATACTTCTTTTGGCCTCCTGGAAACGTTTTTTTGTTAGATTGTATTTCCTTTCGTGCTAGTCACCAGTTCCTAAAGGGGTTTCATAGGCCTCTCATTTATAAACTCCATATAGACGTGGCTGCGGCAGCGTCCTAGATACTTTCATAAATTTAGTTTCTTGTGGGCAGAGGCAAGTCACCTACACAGGCCATAGCTAATTCCTCACAAGAATGTGTTTGGTGCCATGCTCACTGCACGTGACAGTAGCATTGGGCTGGCTCGGTGACCTGACGTACCCTAAATTATCGAAAGCGTGTATCTGCAACAACGTTGACGATTGTCACAGTCAAGATAACAACCCCTTCACCATTCGCCCAACGATCTCTCACTGCATGGTAACTAAGGCCTCAACCTGTAAATGATCTCAAATTTGCATTTAAAAGTTATCTTAAATTGCATATTTTTTTGTAAAAGCTGCGAACACCTCGTTTGTTCAATTAAATCTTTTTTGTTTCGGGCACCACGATCAATAGTTTAGTTAAAAGTCTACAGGAGACAAGTACGCCATTTCCGGTTTCGTTGCTATACGCCTTAATTGTGTGCCCGGAGTATGCTCCGCAATTCTCTAATTCATAAAATACAGACAAAATTTTGTGCGCGGTGCACGTGAAAAGAGTAGAACAGAGTGACGTAGATGCTGTTAAAGTTTAATCTCACTATAATCCAGCTCAAGTCACCGTCGCTGCACCACTCTACTGTGGTTTATACAGTGAACATGGTCGAAAATGACGGTCGAACTGCCATTCGGCCTGTACGTTTTTATAAAACATTCCTACTGTTGAAACAACAGCGGTCATGATTTACTTGAAACTGTTTCTGCCCGCCTATAACATCAGATCTTGTCGTCAGGTCAAGTGGTTTTTGAAAAAAACAAACGGCAGGATTTCTACAACCAGAATGCAAACTTTCTCTGGTAGCTCTGATGTTTTACTGCTCTCAAATGGACCTAGGTACTGCGCTCTTGACAAACACCTCAACATATCTTTGCTTTTGTCAATCTTAGGTGTTGAGGCGACTATGTTCCTCTGTTTGGCCTTTTTCCAATGAATACTCCTTGTACAACACCCTTCAGCCGATGCCTGATCTCTATGGGCCATTTTGGATCACAGTAACACTTATATTTGCAATAGCTTTTGCCGGAAGCATCCGCGAGTATTTTATTCTGCAGAATAAGTCAACGCTGACCACGTACAACTTTATGCGAGGTTAGTTTTCTTTCTCCTGATCTACTATCTTCACAGTTTGCTGTTTACACCTTTTAGGAAATAACTTCGTGTCCTTGTTGTCTAAATACTTTTGTGTAATCATAATTTTAACGCTGGGACTAAATGATGCTTGGCGTACCCGTTAGGGCTTTCTCTTCTCTATGAGCCCTCCAACCCCTCCCGGGCGGTTTATCTTTGTGCATATATGTGACACATAGTTAATGTGCTCACTGATGCCACTGGAATCTCAAGTGGTTTTTCGTTGGTCATAACGTACGAGCCACTTCTCCTTTTACTGTGTCCAAACAATTATTGCTAACAGTAATGCACGGGATAAGAGTGAATAGGGGCAGATATGTGCATTAGCTTTTTCGCAGACCATTGGTGCGCCTTATTCTTCCCTTGAGAGTATTGTTGGAGGCTTCCTATACTTTGTCTTTGGACTCATCTCATGCCGATGTCTGATGCTCTTTTGAAGTCTGACTAAGGTGCTGCCCTTCCTGGCCCGATGGGCGATTTAAGTCTTACCTTACTCAAACGAGCTTCGGTTGTTTGGCATGTTTAAAAGCTCCCGAAATGTAGACAATACCTGCTGCATATAGGCATTTCCATATTTGTTGAGTTACATTCCGTAGACAAAATTATGTATTAACTGATAGGCTGTGCACTTTGTAATCATTATCGCACAGTATGTCGATATGTGACTCCATGCACATTAGTGTGCGCGTTTAAAGCCATCTTTAAATTAATAATTTCCGTGGCCTGCGGCGACGGGTTATCGTTAAATGTGCGGCTTATGGCATGCTCTTCAATTTACCCATCTTTTATTAGGTAAAAAGGGTGGATTTTACGCAAGCATTGCAGGTCAACGACAAGTTTATGCTGCTTCAGCAAATTTTTCAACTTAGATTATCTACGTTGATAGTAGTCCCTTTTTGGCTACAATATATTGCTTTGTTTCGGCACTGTCCTCCAAATATATCGTTGCAGTTGTACTGACTTTCCCCAAATGTTTGCGACCATTGTGGACTTTCGAAGCATGTCTGGCGTGCAGTATACCTTGAACGCCGTGTTATCTCCACTTGTCGTAAATACGCGTTAGAGACTAAAATATAAACACTTCTAAGCTTTTCGCTTTCATCAGAATTATCTGTGGTACCGTGACTCGACTAACACCGATTCAAAATAAATAACCTTTTAGTTTTGTATATTTTTATAGTTTCACAGGGCAGTTCACTCTGGTGTTTGGAATTCCCACTTCGATAACGTGTGCAGACGTAGTCTCGGTGTTCTCTGAGCACCAAATATTGACTTAAGTTTCAAATTGACATCGAAGGAGGCGGCTGGCCTTCCTTACCACAGTAATCAGGCTCGAATTTCCCTGACGACCTGAGACGGCAGTTCCAGCACAAGATGTTGGGGTTCATTTTCGCTATCAGAAACGACTTTATACTGAAGGTATCTTCCTTCTTACACGTGTGCAACAGCTGGCTCCGGCGTCAGCGGTTGCGCCTACTGACTAGCTGGGATGTAGTGAAGGGCAACCTCGACGAAGATTCATAATTTGTACTCCCGTTAAACAGATTATTTTCACTGTTTCGGCTGCGCGAATGGGCATAAATCCGCTCGCTTGAAAGGAGGTGTCTCTTTGCCTCAGCGTGCGTTGCTGCAATAGCATCGGGTTTCCACTGCTCCAAGTCTCTGTTGAAACCCTCCTGATTCATACCCTTCCTCCCGCCAAATTCTGATGGGTACGTGAATGCCCCCTTATTCGTATCAGTCCCTATGATCAGTTTAAGTTCTCGTTAGGAGGTGCATTTGCTGTGGTAGTCAGAGCATTTGGTGTCGAATACTCAAACGACCACCGTGTATTCATCTCGGTCGTGGGTCAGCGCTGCCTTGTTGCCACAGAGGCCTCTGGACTTACACATCGACGGTACCCATCTTGAAGATCAGGATGAAGAACCTTAGGTTCACCCTGCAAGAAAAAAATCAGATTTAAAAGGCTCATGCTCGCACTTGAGCCAAGCCATATCTCCTGATCTCGATGCCCGCTTCACCGACTGACTGACCGCAACTATCAATCGGAACCGTTTGTTCCAGAGTTCGGACGGAACCACCCTTCTATCTGTCGGATCATGCAGCAGCAAGCGGTGGGTCGAGCTTTTTGGTGTGTCCTCAACCGCCCAATCTATGTGGAAGTGGCCCGTAGACTCCCGCAAATAGTGTTTGTCGCACGCCGTGATCGATCACCCCGCCGTGGGATACATGTGGGGCTGTGAAGCATATTTCCCCTCAAAACGCGCTATCGCTTGCTCGGTTTACCATAATGGTGGCTGTCAACTAATGTGTAGAAAAAATTCCGTAAGAAGGCGCATGCTCCATATGTGAGCTTATAGTTAGCCGCCCACATTATGCTTAAGCAGTAGGAATTTTTTCGTTGATATTCGCTACCCTTACATATTCATAAATATTTTTTATAGAAATCCGGCACACATTTGGTAACAAATTACCCCTTAATTCACGGTTTTAAAACGTCTTATCATTGCGAAGTGTTTCTAAATCGAAAGTAATCTGATCGGTGAGTGCTGCCTTCTGCCATAGCTAATCTTCCTAATGTCAAACCAGTGGACAACAGACTCGTGACTTGATGATTGAGCAAGACACAACGGTACGTTCAAAGAACGCGAGTTTGACCCCCAGGTTTCTCAACCCTAACCTTATCTAACAAGCCAAGAATGGGTCATCACGCACGCGTTAGTCGGGTTGCTGATCCTCATCTATTGTGATAGATGAATAGTCGTGAACCAAAATGCTGTAACTTCTGTGCATGATTAAATAACTTTACGTAAGCCAAATGTTTATTCCAGCTACTCGGAGACTGGCCTTTATAAGAGCACCTACTTTCTGCAAAATAATTATGGGAGACTTTTTTCTACCTGTGTCCTTTTTTTGCGTACCTCGGTTAGCATCAGTCAGTATATTGGGAGTAAATGACAGAAATCCTAATAACTGCACGAAACGGTACAGGTATATATTAAAAATAGTGGTTGTACAAAAATTGTACTTGTCATTTAGTATGCAAAATATATAAAATTTATAGTGAAATATATATGTTAAAAAGGTGCGGCATTTGCGAAATAGCAGCGAATAACACGTGATTGCATTTGTACGATGACATTTTCGTCAGAGTCAAAGATAATGGAAATAAAAAAGTCTACTAAACTCAAGGAGTAGTCTCCTTATAGTTGTTTCAGTAATTCATTTGATGGGTGTCCGCTTCGCCTCTCTAATAACTTTCTCATCTTGAATTTTTGTAAGTGACCATCACTTCGACTCTCTTGCTCACCTACTGGTGTGTGGTGCCTCTGCTCATCGCCTGCACCGCCTGGTTCCGCCGTCGGAAGCAGAATACGGGTACAGAGCCTTTGGTAGGAGAGGACTCCGCTGACTTAAAGATTGGCCATCTCTTCACGGACCTTCTGGCTGTCTACGGATACTCTCTGACAGCATTTGTACCCTGCTCCGTAAGTATGCGTTCCAGCCCCACTGCTGCGTGCATTCACTGCCCTCTTCGCTGTTCATTTATTAATACTACTCGCGCGTTGTCAGTACATCCTAGATGAAGACGCGTTGTAACGTTTTAGACGTGGACTTGTTTTCTGTGAAGTGAGCTGCAACGAGGGTTGTTTTAGCCAAGGTGAGGAGAGATGAGCGTGGGCATGGAGGATTCTGAGCCACGTTTACGCGTATCCTGTGTCCCAACTCCTCGCAAACCCGTCTTCCTTGACCGGAATCTGGAGCCTCGCGCATGTAGGATCCGTTGCAGCCTGGTTGTGAGCCGTACCGTGTCACCTGAGAGAATTTCGAGCTTCGACCGCCAGCGCGTCACTTTAGGCTAGAGGGCACGTTTAATGGACTTTAACGAGAAAATTGATCTCTCGCTCCCGCTTTCCAAAGTCTTTGAAGGCAGAGAACTGACGGGCTAACTCGGTCCTCCTCTGACTGGGGACTGAGAGTCAGGCTGAATTTCCTCCTTTTCAGAACATGCTAACCTAAATTCTGAAATGCGTTTTTGACCAGAAAAGACCACGGTAAGGGTAACTTATATGACCCCTTTAACAGCACTTGAGAACAAGCAATGCCCAGAATACAGCCTGCTTTGTGCCAAATTCCAGGGAACTAAGGATTTTGTTTAAGGTTCGAGTTATTATTAGCGTTTACTTCAAGGGTCCTGGTAGTTGAGAAGAAGTAGATGTGACTAGTTTTATAGATTCTCACTCGAATCCATAATCAGAGACATAAAAATATAAGTGCAATTCTTGCACAGGGAATTATAGTATTAATAGGATGTAGTCGGCATTCCAACGCATACCTATGCCAGGTATTTATAGGTCGGGTTTTCGGGTAGGGTTATACGTACGATTACAACTAGGGTTTATGTTCACGTTAGTGCTTGTGTTAGAGATAGAACATGAGAATATATATCCTTCCTGGAATTATGCGCAGGAACATTTTTTCCCATCTCCTGTTTTTGGAGGCCATATACAGTGCATGATCTATCTCATGCAGTGTCGAAGTTCAATAACGATTCATACTCACTCGCAAACTGGCACCTATGAATGTAACAAAGCTTTGAACTAATAGTGAATTTGAAACAAAATAAGCATTGAAATACCGTTACGTTGTTTAGAAATATGAACATTTTTAGTAAAGTAAAAATTCCGAAAACTCGGAAAATCGCTGAAAATGTCACTCACAACTGTAAATGTAATTGTCAGGTTAAATTGTAGACAGACCATGTTGTGTAAAGTTACTTCTGGTATTGAATTACAATGAATTTCACATCGTCCTTGAAATGCCGGTGAATACTTCATGGTTTTCACTGTTTTTAATCGATTTGCTATACATTTAGATTCAGCCTTTACCGAAGTAGTGAACTTTTGGGCATTATTTTTTTTTGTGGACTCCTTCGAACAGGAAATCTCATTGCCGAGAAAAATTAACGTCCACAGCAAAATTTGGAAATTTATATGCCTCAGATCAATTCAAAAACGCTATGTCTTTAAAAGCGCTTTACATAGATATTTCACTGGCAAATGTCTGTATACTTTACTTTTTTCAAGGTACAAATGGGGACGTTTACTGTTTTTTGACTTACTTAAACATAAGTAGTAGTTTTTGTTCTAAAAATGAAAGAGCTCCTGTTTTTCTTTATCTCGGAGCAATTTTGCTATATTTGTTTGCTTTTAGGTGCCAGTCCTAAGAGTGCAAATGCTCAGCAAAGTAACCAAATATATAATAAGACGCATTGTCTAAAGCTACATTATACAAAAATTACCTTACCGCATGCTTCAAATGTAGCATAACTTTTTATAAGGGAGGAGGTTGCCCTCAGAAACATATAACTACGTTTGTTTACTGTTTCTTTTCTCAGTTGGTAAAACAAATGCTGGCAAGCAAGTTTATTGCTGCGTTTTGTTGCAAAAAACGTCAGAGCTTTGCCGAAAATATATTTTTTAAAGCTGAATTCTTCCTCGTTTCCGTAAAGAACGTGATTCCTCACATTTCAATTGACTTAATATCAGATTTTCCGATTCCAAAAGGCATTTATTTGCAACCTTTTGTCCGTAAATCAATGCTCTTTTATAGCATAACCCACAAAAAAACAATAGGTTTTTTTCAGTCATATTAACTAGCCCAAATCCTGCCTGTTTTCCTTCCAAAAAAGTGCTCTGTTCAGTTGTATTAATGGAAATTTAAGCGAACACCTTTGAACTTTCTATATTGGTTACAATAACATGCCAAAGGAACTAACGCCGATGCGTAATGTACGCGCTACAGAGCCTCAGCTCCACGTCACTTCTCAGGGCAATCGCCGAAACAATTATACATATTACTGAAAAATAGGGAGTACTAAGTTTTATAACAATCATCTTTGGGAATGAAGGATGACGGGGAATGTGTGCTAGTTTCTGTACCCGTAATTGTAAGTATGGCTGTTTTGTCCAAATTCCTCTTAAACATGTCAACGAATGGGGACATGACGATGTCCGCTGGCAGAGCATTCCATGCTTGAATCATTCGGTTGGAGAAGAAACACCTTCTTGAGTCCATTCTCGCCCCAGTTACACGTAGTTTGAGAGGATGTCCTCTAAAGGTAATGATATTTGACAGCTCGAAGAAGTCGCCGGATGCAAGGCAGTGATCCTTAACCTGGAGCATGCGAAACGCTTGTATTAGGTCGCCGCATATCTATCTATAGTCCAAATGAAACAAATCAAGGTTGGACAATCGTAACTCGTAAGGCAGGTAGCTATGACCTCGAACAAGCTTGTGCGCACGTCTTTTGACCTTCTCAAGGTTGCCGTGGTCTATGACAACCCACGGTCTTCAGGCTTGTATGGCAACTTCCAACAGTTGTCGCACGAACATCCCGAAGGCCTATTAAAAAAAACCTTTGTCGAACTTTGGAAATGCCCGCTTGGCATTGCTCAATGGAACGATGGCTTCAGTGAGGGCGTGATCCATACTCCTAGATTTTTCTGAGCCTCTACTTCTGGTAGCGGTTTGTGGTTCAAATAGTAAATTCTCTGGTGCACGGTGCTGGTTCTGCCGCTTTGCAGAATATTGTACTTCGTAGCATTGAATGGTAGGAACCAGTTGTTCGGCCATTCCTCGTGTCGATGCAAGTTTGCCTATAGATTTAATTCATCAGCTTCGTTGTGAATGACCTTCCTGAGCTTTATGTCGTCAGCGAACATGAAGATGCCGCAGTCCAAACCACTTATGCAGCCGATGACCAGAAAGGGCCGTTGCAGTCTCCTCTGCTTTGCCAGTAACGTTATTCTGCCCATATCACTAGCCGCTACGGCTGCTGGTGGAATTCTAGAGTGAGCCACAAGTACAACGGAATGAATTATTCTTGTAATTGATCGAACCCGACAAGACGAGCTCCTGGCGCAGTGGGTTAGTGTTTTGGACTTGTGACCAACAGGTCGCTTATTCGAGCCATGGCTGCTGGAACACAGGGAGTTGGACATGGCCAACTGCTGACGGTCAATAAGCCAGAAATGGCCACTCCAGTCTGTCTTGTCATCGTCGGTAATTTCATTCTGCCTGTACCCCTAGCCCCTGTGCGGCTGCTGGTGGGGCTCGAGAGTGAGCCCCAAGGCCCAACGGGAGGAGTGTGTCCCGTAACTGATCGATGTGAACGATAAGGCCAAGGACGGAGCCCTGAGGACTCCAGTCTCAATCGCCACTGCTGATTGCTGATCGCCAAGATGGACAATCTGCGATCGACCAATCATAAAGTTTTCGATCCACTTTAAAAGCTTGTCCCTTACCCCAATACGGTTGAGTTTGTATAGGAGACGCTGGTGAGGCACGCTATAAAAGGCCTTTTTGAAGTCTATGTAGACTGCGTGCACCACATTTCCTTCATCGATTGCTCGGGTCCATCGTTTTTGACAGTTGAGCAAATTTGTTGAGCAGGACCTCCCTCTGCGGAATCCGTGCCGCGCGTCAGAGAGAAGATGATCTCGCTCCAGAAACTTAATCAGTTCGTGTTTAATAGTCGTCCAACGTATAGAGGTGAGACTTACCGGCCGATAGTTGTTCGTGGAAGCCCAACTGTCACTTTTATATATGTGTGAGATTCACGTAGTCTTCCAATCGAATAGCCATCTGCCTGCAGCAAGGAAGGCTTGTAAGAGCCGGCGCAGGGATTCTACCAACTTTACACCTAACTCCTTCAACAACTTTGCAAATATTACATTAGGATCCAGCGATTTCGTTTCTTCCAGCTTCAGTAGTGCTTGCAATACAATAGCTTATGTGAGGACCTCTGAGTATTTTGTCGGGATCTCATTTACACTATAGTTCTCAGTGGTTATATCGGCTTCTCAAAAAGCAGACTGAAGGAACTAATAGATGTTCAGCTTTTTCGTCTGTTTTAACAAAGCGACGGGTCCTTTATTTCTAGTGTATTGTCTAATATAGTCTTGAAAGAGCCTCGGATTTTCAGCTGCACGGTTTATCAGTTTACTCTCAAAGCTTTGGCCTTTACCCTATTTCTCTGCGCCTTGTACTTATTCAGCGGCCCGAAGATATTTTCCCTAAAATAAGTTTGCCACAGTCTTCGCATGAGATTTACTTCTCTCTTTAGTGTGATCGTTAGCCACCGCTGCCTTTTGGTGATCTTCTTTTTCGAAAAAGGGCAATATCTGGTGATAAGTCCATGTAATACGGCCTTGAATTCTAACCAATCCTCGAGAACACACCCGATGAATGTTGCGTTCCAGTCTATACGGCGCACATTTGGGTAAAATCCGCACGCCACATGTTTCGTCTGACCGTGATGCTTAGATGATGAGCCTCAAATCCACTCAGTAAATGAAAATAACAATACCAAATGTACGCTAAACCACTCACTTAATTTCGATACCTAAATTACACGAGTTAGGTCGTCTACTGTAAGTTATTCCTTCCAAGATTACTCGATTGTTGTAATATCGATCACTATGCTGCACAACACTATGACATTTAAGATACATCACTATGCCGGCTTTGAATGAACTTCCTTTCGATTGACTTCAATGATCGCACTCGGTAAAGAATGACTACATAAATAGTATGTATGTTGCGAATTGATTATCGGTGCTCTTATAAATTCAAATATATCTTGTAGAACACATGCACAAAAGTATTATTTTTTTTAGAAAATAACGTCTTCTTTAAACATAATACTCGAGCCAAGGTATATTTAGCCTTTATAAAAGTTTACAATTGTGCGATTTTTGAAGACTGCAATGTTTATTCGAATAGCATCGTATTTGTTCATTGAGTAATTTTCCTCATAAGATATACAATATAAGCCACATCAATTGCAACATTTGTATCTATTTCACAGCTGAGAACGTCTTCGAATTTTTTCTCTGGAAAAGGGCTTATTTGTGATTATAAGTCATAATTTGCGATTTTGAAAGACCGTACAACCAGAAGAAGAAGAGGTGATCACTGAAGCATGGTGTTTATTGGCCTGACGTTTTGGATACTCTCCCGAACCCACCATCAGAGACAGTTGCAGAAAGGTGTAACTGGGGCACAAGGTGCGCAGTATTTATAGAGCGGGGTTGCTAGTACTCTACAATGGGGATAAAATCACGTCAATTAACGACTCGAGTGCGGACCAAGAATCAATCGTCGCATAAACTACGAACCCAAGCGATGAACACAAGGACTGCCAGCGATAGTAGACCAGTGGTTGCCTGGCCACCACGCCCTATAAATACTGCGCTGCTTGCGCCCCAAGTCCCCTCTTCTGCAACTGTTTCTGATGATGGGTTCGAGAGAGAATCCGAAACGTCAGGCCAATAAACACCACGTTCCAGTGATCGCCTCTTCTTCTTCTGGGCTACTTCCTGGAACTCACCTGTTTGCTTCTATCAGTAGACCGTACAATGTCCATTCAAATCGCTTCTTATCTGTCCATTTATTAAGGACTCTGCTAACGTTTACAACGTAATCCACATCCATTGCGAGCTTTATGGGCACAATATATTATCGTCTTAATGCCTTAGAAGAATGCATGCTCTTCCTTACATGAAAAACGTGGGCGTGCCGCCAGTATGGTCTATAGTGTAAACTGAAATTCACATTTATATCTATTGGTCTTTTGATTTTCTATGTAATCTGCCTCCTCTTGGAGCTGTGTTAGAGCGCTCTCCTCTCATTTTTAGTTGCTCCTCGTGATCCCCTCTGTGCTGGCCCAAGCGGCAATTCTTGTCCTTGCAACCGCCCTCACCTGCACCATTTTGGCCACAGCCACCTGGAAGACTTTCCAACATCACAAAAAGCAGGTGAATTCTCGCTTTTTCGCAGTTATGGGCTATATTGCTTCTCAGTGCCTATACCTTGTCTCTACAGTCCCTAAGGCGGAGGGTGTTTCCTCTCGAGGTGAGATCAGGCGCAGGTGACTGGCGCGGCATCAACCACTTGCGCCTAGGCGTTCCACCACCCCCTCCCGCATGTGCGGCTTTTGTTATGGGTGCACCTGCCACGATCTCGCCCGCGTGTGGACTCCACGCCTCCACTCCGTTGCCCGTTGTAGGAGCACAATCATTTACCTAGTGACTGCCTAAAATTTTCACTGACAGCTCATTTGCATTCAAGACTGCAAATAATAATTGTCTCATCGAAAGTCTCAGGATGAACATATCCTCCAGACTGTGTTATTTTCCTTTTATGACTCAGATATGAGATATTTGTGTCGCTTAACTCGCTCAGCGCGAATCCAATGGTCGGCATCGTAACGTTTTTGGGGCTCTGCTGATTTCGCAGTTCCCGTAGCCTGCTTGTCATGCACCATTGCCACTTATTACAAGTAAGTACTATTACAAGTTTGTATTCTACTGACCATTGTTGCGACTTTAGGTTCCGGGAGACTGACTAGGATAAAGGCAGTCAAATATACTAAATTGGGAAAGTAAGGGTGCTCACTGATAGGGCCTACGAGACCTGTTCGTTCCGAGTCCCAAAACACATCGGAGGTCAATTTAAGGGCGCCGTAGGCAGTCGCACAGCGACTAATAATATAGATTTGGAAGGAAACTTTAATGTTCATTTCTGGCTTAGTAGCTATACCTGGCTCCCAGGTTTGCCTAACCTGAACCTCGAACTCGTGTTCTTTAGGTGTTGTTTGGTCCTTAAAGTACAAAATGGAAAGGCTTAGAGACAGCTGGGTGGAATCGGACGCAATCACTGGTATGATAACTTAATTCCGCTGAAGTCTTGCATTCAGATTCAATAACATCACCTGAGACAAAAACCGTTGTAGCCATTACTCAGCCACAGACGGCTTTTTAATTGATGGAACCAACCTGAAACGCGATTGATTTCTTCAGAAATACACATGACTAGCTTTTGTTTCCTACTCGTTTTCTTTTTCTAATTTTAGAACGTCGTCGTGTTTGTGATTGTCGTGGTCGTCTTACATCTGGTAATGGCCTTATGTCTGTCGGTGAGTAAGCGCTAAAGGCCTTTTTGCATGTTTAATCGTCTGCCATTTTTGTAGTCACTCCTATATGGGTCCAAGCAGTGATTACTACAATCATCAGGCCAAATGCCCGTTGTAAGAAAAAGGCAGAAGGCACTGCAATGAAGGACTCATTGTGTGCAGAACCCTGAGTTGCTGTCTCGGGCAGCAGTGGCCACCGGCGCAACCAAGGCTAGTTTTGACTGTGTCAGTCATGCCTGAGAGACCATAAGATAGTGGTGGCAGCTGCTTAAATAGGTCTGTTGGGTCTCTGCTGCATTACCCGAGCGGTGTCGTGTCTACTGGCCCATGCTGCGTCGGCCGAGGGGTTGGCTGTTCAGGTGGCGCTTGGGCATCCACGACTATCAGGACGCAAGTGCGTTTGCGAGTGAAATCTGCAGGTCAGTGAGTTGGAAAGCGCTCGTGGCAAAGTTGCATGACCTTGGGGCAATAGGCCTTGAACAAGAGCGTCGGACATGGATGGCATTGTTGGGCGCTGGCCGCAGCTCTCCCCCCCCCCCCCCCTCAGACACCGAACAACGTAAGGGGTCGACAACGTGGCCAACGATGAATTGAGTGCGTATATCCAGTTCACATGCTGGTTTGACAGCGTGCGGATGTCGACAGGAGATGCCCTTAACCAAGGGCAGACTGATGCTGCGATCTATATAGATGTGCAGTTGGGGCATCAGCCAGAGGGTGCGCTGGCTTGGTCTCGTCAACGCGTGTCGGTGAGTTGGCACGTTGGTATGAGAGAAATGGCGCGTGCGACACAATCCACCCTAGTGAATGCTGAGCGAGACGAATCCATCAGTGAAGAATTTCGCTGTCGTCTGAGCTCGAAGATGGGATAGAGTGCTGAGTGTGTCTTACGCAGTGGAGTTTAATCTAGTTAGGCGCAGAATTGAACTGTCAACGTGGGAGATCGTGAGGAAAGATACCAGTGATAGTGACAACAACAGTGTCGCGGCAAAGTTGCATGACCTTGAGGCAATAAGCCTTGAACAAGGACGTCGGACATGGATGGCATTGTTCGGCGTCGGTTACACTCTTCTCAGGTACTCCAACCCTTTCATCTCTCACGCCGCGTCGGTAAAAGATAGTCAATTATGTGTTCGTGCAAAGGCAATATCCCTTAGTGAGGCGGAGAACCACTCAAACAGTGCGGTCCCACCCCGATACCTGTCCATTGTAAGGCATTCGTCTTGAGGAGCTTGGACTTTACGGACTCCACTAAGGGAATTAAGATAGATTCGGTCAGGCTTTATCGGCATTGCCTTTTTTATCATCTCTGGCGAATTTTCATGCGAAACTTCATACTAGCTAGTGTCACAGAACACCCAGTTAGAATTTGCATACTGGCGATGCACAGAAGTCCAACGGACGCCTCCATCATGACTCATCCCTTAGCAAGTTTTCGGTCCGGAATCGCAAGTATACCGTTTCGGCCTTTGTTCTTCAGGTAACACCGCTATTTTTTTCAGTTACATCGTTGAATTGATAATGTTAACAGGTGGCTGTTATAGATTATCTAATCGGACACCTTTGAGCAAGGTTTGCGGCCATCGCTTGTTCACAAAGTGACCTATGCAGTTTGTTTTCCGAATTCGAAGTTCAGGGTGATACTTTTTCTTCTGGGTGTAAGATTTTCAGTCTACAAGCTGTATGCCTTCCCTGTACCGAATAGCCTGCATTTCTCATTGCCAATCAGAAGACGCCATATACTACTTATAATATCTAGCAGTGGATGCTGATAAAGTTGTATAATCACGACGGGCACTGGGAAATAGACACATACGATGCGATTAGAATGAACATTTTATTGTCTTTTTTGCAATCGAAAGATGGCCTTTCCTTGAGTATAAATTTTGAAAAACCGCGGTTGGCTACTAAGAAAGTACAAGAAAAAATAGTTTTAAGAATGTTTTCTATAAAATCGAACTAAATTTATAAAGGTTTAAAATAAATATAAAAATGCATACGATTGAAGTAGTCACTTTTTGTAGAGTACGGTTTTTGCAGGCGGCCAAAAAAGAAACCTAATAGAAACCGGAGTTTGATGCATGATACTCGATATTGCAATTCTATTTAAGTCATTTCTCCTAGTCGGAAATGCATTTTGAATTTTCGATAAACATTTCTGTTGTATGCGCTAAAACGGCTGCCTCCGGACTTTGGTATGCGCTGCCTAAGTGCTAAAACATCCTTTAATCTTTGATGCAAAACTTTTGACCATTTACTACAACCTGGGAGATTTCGCTGCGTGACGGACTGTTACTACTTACTTTTCCTTCCACCTAGTTTCCATAGCAGGAGTCTAACAAGCAGAACAGCTTGCTTTTGCAGCCCCTTAGCCATTTGTCGTTCCCTTTTCAGTTTTAATTCTATTTTCGGCTTCCACATTTTACGGCTTAATCTGAACTTCTTATATACTCGGGTCGCATCTAAATGTCCAAATGTATCCACACCTTCGCTCATCGCAGGCCTATCTTGGTCTTATTAGTAAGCCTCCAACTACCTTCTACAGTATGGCGTCAATGCGCGTGAAACATTCTACTTCCCGCTCTTTTCAAACTTGACAGACCTTGTATTTTACAACATAGTCGAAAGAGCTTATAACTTCCTCTATGTGGACACACTATGAGTATTTGTATGTTGTTATAGTTTTCACAGGACGTTAATCAATAACCTTTCTCTATTAAAGCATGCTATTATTGAACGAACTTGACATCCACGCACCGGAAGCTTACTCAAAACATTTTGTCTTCGGACTTGCGTCAATTTTCCAATGGAGTGTCATTAGTCTTAATATAAAAATGTAAATGTGCACCTACTTCAAAATCGCTTACAGGGAGTCATTTTAAATCTTGTGCGCTTATCACGCACCCTACCCAGCTCAAGTCTGGACTATCAACTGCTCGTGAACATACGACCTCTTTTTGATTGAAACACCAAGAAGGAGTGTCAATTCTGTTCTTACAAGTAGATTGGTTTGGCGAGCTTTGTCTTCATTGGACTTTCTAAAGAAACCCATTTCGCCCACTTTTAGCTGGTCTTCTTTTACCAACCAAGTGCAACAGAATTCCCACCGCCCTCGTTCACTGCAGCAGCAGCGCTGGGTAAGAATGGCAGAGCAAACGAACTAATGGAAAGCAATCCACAAACTGTCCGAGAGCAAAAACGCAGGCGCTCCGATAGAGGCCGACGCTGTGCAAAAGGCAGCACGCCCACCAGCGCCCTAGTCGTCAAGCGTCTGCGTATTGCAAACAAATCCTCCCTGAACACTTTCTATCCCTCAGTTTTCTCATGCTTCTTCCTCGAACTCTCATAATTTCTCTGTTTGCTAGAGCTGAAGTGACATTTTCCAGTTATTTTTCTCATATACTTTGAACTGACTGTTTGAAGAAAGTCGGTTGGGCTGTTGTTTTCTAAGTCGAATATCACTTTTGTTGTGTTTTCAACATTTTTTGTAGTGGCCTACTTTTTATCATGTGTGGAGGCACAAAATGTGCGGGATGTACCACCGCCCGGTCGCTAGTTGTTTGAGCACCTGGAATGTCTATTAGCTCCCATAGTTCGCCCATAGCCTACTTTAACCACCAAAGCCGGCAATAGCAGTTATGGCCGGTTTGTAATATTGATTATAATGAGGGCGACTTGGTCAACCTCTACCCTGCCCACCTGCCATTTCTATGGTGTTTCAATGAGTAGACGAGCTCAGGATGACCCACGGTGAACGCAGTTGCCGAACTGGAATAAATCCTCGTCTACACGTGCCTCACACGCTCGTGACCCTTGCTTAACATCGATTTTGCTACTTTATTTTGGGGGATTGTCGTATAGGTGAATAAAATGAACCCTGTCGCAATCTGACTCTTAGTCCAGAGAATCGAGACTCCAGTCGGTATTATTGGTGTAACGTCATAGCTAAAAAGGCAAGCAGATTTGTTACAGCATGGTAATGTGATGCGAATAGGACGTGCAAAGTCTCCGTCTTTCTTGGGCCATAGAGTTGCTACAGTTCCTTTTAGTTTTTAATGCGTAAGAGCGACTTCTCTCCAAGACTTACTAGCCCACAAACTCTTTCTCTGACTGAGCGCATTCGTCAATTCCGTTTTTCGCGGAGAAATGCCTTGCAGAACTTGAATGTGACGCCAACTTTACAGCGATGTCTTCCTTTTTTTAACCCGAAGTTAATTATTCTTCCTACCCAACTGCACCTAAGACACACGATCTGACCCGCGACAGAAACAACCAGGGATCTTACATGTTTAACAGTGCCACAGAGACCAGCATGATGGTCCAAACAGCACGATTTACAGTTGCTTGAGAGGTGCTAATTCCATTTTTGTGGTAGGTGATAGAGGAACAAGTTCGTGTGAGGTGTATGTACTGGTGAGGATATATGTGGTTAGTAGTCTTATTTAATCGAGATTTGTAGGGATTTGAATGTGGCTGATTAGGCTCATGCGGCGCTATAATGTGTGAACAGTTGAGCCGGGTGCGATAGGCGTACGTGTGCCCCAGGCACGGTTTCGCCACCCGATGCGATGAAGTCGCAAATGACCGATCGGGCCGAGCTGTGTATAGTAAGTGGCAGTGTAGTTAGAAGTTTTTAAGTCGGTCGGTTTTAACACTGACACTCTTTGGCACGTTGAGGGAGGAATTTGGTAATGCTGGAGATGGGAGTGTTTTTAACTGTGAAGGGTTGGCTTGGCGTGTCGATATTGCGGTGAATTACACCGTCGTATACGCGCAAGTGGTCGATTAGGTCCGTGTGGTGATTAAATGTGTGAGGGGAGCGCAGACAATGGAGGCGGGTGCGGTGATTATATCTCGTGGTTTCTGACCGTGGTGCTTTGGTCTCGGTGCAATGGATTCACAAGTGAACAACCATGCCTATGTGTGTTGCGAAGGTGCGATCGCAATGAACGTCGATTGGTGTCATGTTCACATTGCTGGTGGTCAGAATAGTGGTTGGCGTGACTTCAAGAGTGTTTTAAATGGCTGTCGACGTAATGTGGGTCAACGGCGTTGGGTCCGCGACGGGGCATCAAGAATGATCCCCAGTCCCGACGGTGATGTTCATTGCGCCCGCAAGGGATGACGATTGAGGCATTTGCGGTGACAGGAGTCGGAGTTCTCCAGGTTTTGCTAGGTCCTGTCCGGAGATGCTGACCCAGACCGATTCATGCGCGGAATGTTTGTTGGAAACGTGGGTATCACGGAAGGGGTAAGGTCTTGGCGCTTTCGATCAGAAGCGGTCGAAACTTGCAAATCTCTTTTTTTGGCTTTGTCAGTAGCGATCCGTTTGCACTCTTATATTTATGCGCCAGTCTTCGCTGTCCTTCTCCAGGTCGATCGATCCTGGGTCACGGATTGATTTGTTGACCCTCAGGTCTTTTAAGCGTCTGTTGTTCTCCTTGCCGGTGAACACCCCTTGCGAGGTCTGTAGGAGATTTGCTTTAGTAATCGTTCGGCAATACTCACGAGATGGTTGCACCAATACAGTTACATTGGCGATAACCTAGCGTTGATGCTCAGGATTCCAGTCGCTTCCGGTATTTCTTTGTTTAGTATCCTCTCCTGTTCTGTCAGCCAGTGCACCCGATCTCAGCCGCGGTTGCTTGATATGCTCGATGATCGACTCGTGCACGGGAAAGCGAATGCAACATTGGGTTTATTCTCAGTTCATATTCCTCATTTTAAATAATCTATCATAGTGCGCTAAAGGCCGTGGTTTGAAATACTGTCAACTGACGATTAAATTGAGGCTTTGCTGCGACCTTAACACCCTTTGTTTGAGTTTGTCGACTAATGGACTGAAACTGAGACTACAATGGCTCCTTACTGTGAGATCTGAGTCGCTCCTTTGTTATTTGTGCGAGGTCCTCGTCCATTGTGTACGGACTAGTGTGTATAACACACGTGCTATCCCCTAACCGGGCCGCGTGGTAGATGCGCTGAGCCAATACGTAGGCCATATCAGGGCACGGCAGGCGTTATCCGGGTTGGGCTCCCATAACAAATGCCGAACCAGGGGAGGGGACATGGTGGCATGCGCGGTCGTAGGCTCATGCCGCACCAGCAAACTGCTCTTTATGGCTCTGAGTCAGGAACGGTCAGGAACGTCTCCAGCCGCGCCAGTCACCTGCGCCCGGCTCTGGTTTTGACATTCTTGTGATACCAAGCACAAACGGAGGGAAAAAGAGAATGCGGTAGCTGCAGCGCAATTCTAAAATCATTTAAAACTAATCCACGCGCAAGTCACCGTCCTTGAAACACCTAGTTGTTAGCATAGGATGGACATCGCCAGACTACGACGGTAAATTGTCATAACACACCCACGGTCTTCTTGGTTCTGTCTTAACACCTGGTCAAGGAGGTTGACCACAAGCTTTGTAGACTAACTCACGCGCAAGTATTCCTTTGGTTACGTAGACGGTCGACCTGTCATTCCTCGTACCTGTCGTCTGTAAAGCTAGAGTTGAAACGGTGGCTGTGACTGCGGAAATAAGCATCCCTGGGTCCCTGAAATCTGTCCGCCACAACAATTTATGGCCAATTACACTTCACTACGCGTAAGGTTGAATGGGTTCCGTATCTCGAGCTACAAAAAACTGGAATTCTCAACGACGGGTAGACCAATCCGAGCCCAACTCTCCACTGCTTTCGAGCACACATGCCAATTATGCCGTTTCTCTTGTTGAAAATACGAACCAACTCAATGCTCTCATCAGCAAGACCTGGTTTTAAAGACATGCGCTTACCGTAGAGCTCCTTGGCCTTGTCAGTTAAAAAAAAAGACGCACAACATAGTACTCTTGTGGTAAATGGCCAACAGCTTTAGGTAAAGACTAAAATAGAAAGTAATCCTAAAAACGCTCGTATGCATTGAATGAAAGGGAGAGATGGGTCGAAAGATGGTGCTACCACTAGGGCATAAAAAATGAAGTCAAGTATTGGGTGATTTTGTGGATTCTGTGACAACATAAAAAGAAGAGGGCCGTTGTAAGAACAAAGTTTACATATGTGTATGTCGGTATGAAGGTTATCACTCCTCCACCGCCAGGACCTGTGATCCACATGTGGTACTGGAGTACAAAGAGCTAAAAAAAGAAAGATTAAAGAATGCAAAAATTATTTCCGTCCAGATTTCTGGATAATAATGATGGTGGTGGTGATGATGATGACAATGATGATGCCGATGATGATAGGATATGAAGCTGTGGATGTGAAAAAAGTTAAACTTACTTCTAGTGCAATCTGACCAACCCAAACGAAGAATTTGCTGTAATAACTTCTGAAGATGTTTGAGCTGTTTCGCAGCACCAGTATGGAAATTATCTTTAAGAGATAAGATGTAGACAAAAATGTGAGATTTTGTCAGATGCAACGAAGGAAAAGTAAGGAGGATAGTTGTAAAAAAATGAGTTTTGTCAGTAGATTGGGCTATGCGGGCTCCCAAGGAAAACACTACCTACCGGAGCGGACATGAGATACGGATGCAGATCGGTGTATTTTCTGTGACTTCTTGTGTGCCTTGTGGCCAAAACGACGAAGGTCTACATCGAGAAAAGAATACAATCGCAAATAGACCACCATTATTGAAAATACGTAACAAATTGATCAGTAAATTCAAATAAGGTAAATCCTCAAACAAACCACTTTGAATAATTATTAGCTCTAACCAGTGTGAATCTGATAACTTTGCATTAAACTTAGAAACGCAGGTTAGTACTTTCAGAGAATCCATCACGGCATCAAATAATCCCCGCGTACACTATGTTATGTCGATATCCTAAATTGGGATTAAATAGCCAACAGTTAATTAAGTAATACCCCGAAATTCGCAGGCTTAACAACCCTAGGCTCGAGGCCTTTGGACGGACAATTTACAAATAAAAAAATACATATTTCCCTATGCTAATAAATGTACATCTCTATAAAACTCTTCAGGTTCATTAAAAATGTCATTATAACTTGCATTACCCTTGAAACGTTTACGGTTAAGCGTAAGCATATACAATTCTGCATGATGAAGTGCGTTCATTATGTCCGCAAGGGTAGAATATATGCGTTCTCTCGTGAAATGTTGACCGAAATTGAAAAAAAAAACGTATTTTAGACTAGAAGAGGTAACTTATGTAGGGCTGTAATATTAATCTCAAAATGTTTCAATCCCATTAAAATATCTCGTCTTTCAACGAGCTTCTTAACAGCTGCCTGCAAAAAATACAGTTTAAAAATGACCATTATGTTTTGTGATTATTTATCATTGATCTTCGATGTCCTTAAAAATTGAAATATATCTTGTATAAAAATACACATTAATTTTCATTTCAGTGCTTATTTTATTAGCAAAGCACCTATTTTTGGCGTTAAAGTTCTCCAATTACTGAATGATTTAAGAACATTAAAGAAGATTCGAGCACTGGAACTAGACGGTAATTGTCTTCTCTCCTAGATGCACAAGGTCCGGAGATGCCATAAGACGCATTTACCAGGCCCCCCATACCTGCAATAAGTAGCAGTATTCCTGTTAATCGTTTAGGCTTCATGTTACTGGTTCATAACCGTGTTGTTCAGCACTCTTATTTCATGACCATTGTCGGTTCTTGGCGTGACGACTATTCCATAATTCGGCCTAATGTCACTAATAGTCACAGGGCACATCTTAAAATCTTCGTTATCTGTGGGGATTTACGGTTTGTTATGTTGGTAAGTCACTTATATGGTTAGGTTGTATACAACTAGATGTCAGTGTTGTCGCCGTGTGCACAGATTTCTCAGGACTTGTTATTTGAAATTCTGAAAAGCCATTCCGATTCGAAATTATTACTATGGTTGGCTTGTAATATTCATTATCATGCAGCATAATCGCACAATATTTCATTCACTTCGGATGCTGCCATTCACTGGGTTTTTAACGGCCCCGTGCAAATGTGCTTACGTCATCAAACGTTTTCACGTTGATTTCTAATGCCTCCATATGTTCCAAGTATATTTTATGGAAAACATTCATAAAAGTATTCTTTCTGGTGTGCAGTGTGTAGCGAATTCAATCATATTCGACATCGATACTCATAGGAAGTGAGGAGTTACCTTTTAAATTAAGGATTACTTCGCAAATAATTTTGAGCTTAAACCCGCAGCCTCAAGTTTACTCTTTTCGAATGAAGATACCATATGTTTCCCTGGATGGGAGCCTGAACGAAGGAACATTTCCGTGTTTGAAAAGCAATCATCATAAGCTTTTTTATCATCTAAAATTATACTTTTTCGAATATTAGATTAAAACGATACGTAAGTATTTAGCAAATGCATAGAAAAGAGAATAGTTTTATGCTTGTTTAAATTTAAGATCACATGAGAAATCTCTTAGAGTTCTCTCGCTACCTCAATTTGTATTTTCTATCGAATTTGTTTCTTTAACGCGTACAGGCAAACACCAAACGGTAACCTGAACTGTCTTGTGATTATGCAGTGTAATAATTGTGAAATCCTTTCTATAGTGTGTCTATCCTACGCACATTGTGTGCGTTCACGTTTTCTCATGGACGCTGAACTCTCGTCAGTGCTGTGATACGATCTTCTATACTAACAAAAAGGAATCGTATGAAAAATATCGGGTGAATTCTCTCTCTCAAGGAGGTAGGGACTGCATATAGACTACAAATAACTTGCACTCTCAGGCAAGAACTAATCCACCACTGCATTCTAAAAGGTAAAGATTATACGGCGTATTTAAACCTTCGTACATGTACGCATCGATAACAATGCTTATTTATGATGTTGCTACTGCTGCTACTACTGATGATGACAAAAGTGGTGATGGTGATTATTATTATTAAAAAACATGCCACGCATGAAACATCTACGTGGTACACTTGCTGTATCTGTGAAATTTAAGCGTAAGTTTCGAAGGCCTACATGCCTGAGTTCGGGAAACCGTAGATTCAGGATCCCACATTTTGTAGGGCGTAAGTGTCCTGATGGCAGAATTTATGATATGTAGCAAAGCGGATACAAGACTTACGAATAGTCCAAGGCTACTTCCGCCGATAACAAGGCATTTCAGAATAAGCGTTGGAACCTTGTAGTAGTTTTTTGACATGGCAATGTCCTTTTCTAACGCGATTTTATCATTTTCGTTTCTTTGGCGGAACTCCTTCCATTTGCTAACAGCATAGCCAAATGACAAGCCCAAAACGGTTGAATAACAGTCAATAGACCACCGGTACATCCACTGTCCGTTCTCTGGTCCAAACAAGTACGCTAGAGGGCTGTTAAAAATAGGAAACAAATTAACCTTTAAGCGCCATTCACAATAAGCCTCTAACGAGGTTACTCAGCTCAGCTTTTTCTCATAACTATACGCCACCTTGAACTTTTTACGATGATTTTTGGGTCCAAGAAATTCGAAATAATTTTCAAACATAATCATGAGTTACTTTATTTATTCTCGACCAAACGCCTTGTTTGCGCATTTATATTGTCAACCAGTCACTTTTCAGATAGAAATTTATTTGCAGATGTATGACACATGCAACCTGAAGAGTAAATGGTGAAAATGCAGGTCGACAGTAACCTTTTAGTAATTTTATAAGGTTTATGAGTTCATGATTCTGTGTTTTGTATCTGGAGGAGAAGATGCAGTTGCTGGAAAAAAGTTTATTCACCTGACGTTTCGGATTCTTACTGGAACCCATCAACAGAGACATTGGCAGTGAATGTTTGTAAACCTACATCCCTAGAAGACCTGCCATAGAAAAGGTAAACAAAGTCAAATAATTACAGGGAAAACACGACGGGTTAGGAGAGCCATTTCTTGCTAGCACTACCTTAATGGGTACCCAGATCACGAGATTTTCCCTGAGCATAGTTGATCGTTGAGCTAGCATCCCCATCCTCTACCACAGGTTCCTGTTCTGCTGGCTGTCCTTAGGAATGCTCAATGTTGCATAAGAGCGGTGCACAACTAGCAATCCTATATGTTGGCCTGAACATTCTGCATGATTGCTTTAGGACGCCAAGTGAGTTTCTGCCACTGGCGCTACTCTTTTACTGGTTACTCAACGTTACTCCATCGCCAAGCGGAGCCCCAAAACCAAACGGAACGCCCAACATGCGTGCTGCAGCACGAATTGGTTACAAATGAGAATATCATTCAGACATTTGAATGTCGGCTAAATAGGGTCATTGTGGGCGATTTTGGGTGTCCTAACTGGGAACCTCAAAGCGCTCATACGTGCCTAAAATAATTGCAAACTGTGCACGGGCTATCGATGTTGAAACGCTCAGATTTAAGTTCGCCACGTAGGCATCGAAGCAACAAAACGCCGTTTTTAATAATTGGCAGCAGTTAGTCCGCATAATGTAGCAGTTTTAAAGAAAGGTAAGATAGTGATGCGTCGTCAGCGTCAGCAGATTTTCTTACTTCCTTGAGCATGACCGCCCAATCAGTCTCGAAAATAGCCGCATAACGAATCGTGAGCTAAACCAATGAAAACATGCTTAGACTGCTCCATTTTAGGACACTTTTAAGACTTTTCAGTTTACTGAAACCAGAGTCCTTTATGATATTCTGCAAGTTAACCTTCTAAAGTCCTAACATGCTACATTGTTATGACATAAACCGGAACGCACGCTTTAATACTGTCTCAAAGGATGCCTCAGCAGTGCAGCCAGCGAAAATGAAGTAACATAACTTTTTTAAAATTGCAACTATAATTTGCATCTTATGGCATTAATTATTTACTTTTAATCCCTTCTGAATTTTGACTACTCCTAAATAAGTAATTAAACTTTTTTCGACGTTGTGTATTGTACACCTTGTAGGGGTTTGCGAAAGAAGCACGCTAGGTTCAAATAACTTCCAGTAATATATTGAATAAATTCTTTAAAAAACGGAAGTATATCTGCATGGAAATATAAGCGCCAAACAACAGAATTGTATGTTTTTCGATTACGTTTTGTCTTCTTCAAATTGAGAAATGATGGATTCAGAGATAATATTGTCCTCAGTAAGGCTAGGTTTTCTGTATAAACATTGTTCCACATTTTGGTGTTTTAGGTAGGAAACCTATGACTTCTTACACCATGTTTTATGATTGCCATTTCGCGTCAAATACGGTTACGAAAGTCTCCAGGAATGACCGCAACTATGGCGTCTACCACGCAGTTGCTTACTGAAGGTACCCCAATGATAATGTTTTGATTAGTAATCGGCCATCAATTGTCTTACAGAAAAAGAAGCACTACCTCTTGAAGAATGTTAACGAAAACAGGTAAGCGGATTTGTGCAGAAGATGCGAGTACAGGGTTGCCGCAGAAAGTACTACGAGGAAGCAGATGTCTTTTCTGTACAGCTCCACAAAGTTCCGCACTGCCTTCACCTGTCCCCGGACGGATGAATTGGACGTAGAAACGTTCATGGTCTTCAGGTGCTGAGAGCAACTCGATTCAAGGAAGAAGAGCAGCAGTACCCACACTGTCATGGTCGCGGCACTCAGTGTGTAGGCAGTTGTTATGAGTGGCACGAAGTAGTACTTCATGTAGGTTTTTCGGAATACCACACAGAGCAGGATAACGAGAAAATTCATTCGAAAGAGAACCTTCAACAAAATGGATGAAGTTTCAGGTTAGAAAACTTTCATAGAACATGTGCGGAAAGGTAGCGCTTGTGAACTAAAAGTAGGCGCTGTCATTGAACATGGAAACTGCTTTCGCTTTCAACTCAAGCCCACTCCTGCACCAACCTCCTCTTTCAAACTACCACTTTACCCACAACTAACTGCGCTGAACATCGTCTATCAGAAAACCATATCTTCCTGAAAGCACGTTGAAGGCAATATTCAGACCAGCTAATTTATAATGCTAACGGTTGGCATTAAGTTTTTGGAGCGGTCGTCCGTCAAAAGGACCAGGCCAAATGTTACAGAAATGTTAAACATAAGCGAAAAGTCAAGATCCCGTAGACAGTTCTGGATGTTAAACAACATGTTTCTTTCAGTTTCCCTTTCAGGCAGTATCATTTAAGTACCCTCCAGCGCAGTACATGGAAATAACAAGGTCCAACCATCTCTAATAAACACGACGTGTTTGTACGAAATTCCTGGACATGTACTTTGTTCTTGTTCCTAAACCTAACGTGAATCCTTGCTCAATCTTAATCCTTCACGTACTCGTACACTTTAATACTAAACAGAACTTCACTGAAATTTTCTTAAAACCTGTCTGTTTTACGAGGGACTTCTATTACTCTGTTCAGCCGAATAGGACCACATATGCGATGCTCAGTGAATTTTCTTATCTGACAGTGATAGATGCCTCAATATGGAGTCAACTCCGAAGAGCCCAGAGGAACGTTGTTTGCATTAGCTACAGTAAAATAAAAAAGGTAGAGAATGCATCCGGCTTAAACGTTGCGTGACCCGGAGAAATGTCGTAAAGTAGTGGATGTTCTGGCTGCGCTCGGCTTACCTGAATATATCGATAGATAATCTGCTTCAAACAAATCCAAGCTCTCTTGCAAATTGAGTGTTTCTGTAAAATAAACAGAGGGCTGAAATGAAATACAAATTACAAAAGTGTAGTACAAATCAGTCTTATTTGGTACGAGACAAATGACTACCAACAGGGGCTTCAGTTATTGTAAAACTTATAGTTCAGTGACGACACTCTATTTCATCCCTCTTGACGGGTAAACAGACACAACAGTTGAAATTGAGGAAAGTAAACTCAGCAGCGATTGCGGAACATGAACTAAACTTTTTGAAGCTGAAAATTTGGTGTGCCATGCCTAGCACTGGGCTAAGCAGAACATTTTTCTTCTGTTACACGACCACCGTAACAGAGAAGAAAGACCAGGACATGCCATAACGTCCGGCCAGAAATAACGCTGTCAGTTTCTTTTATCAATAAGCCGTAGATCTCCACACTTTTAAAATTCGGCGAAAAATTTCGTGAATATGAAACTTCCTGAGCAATGCATGGGCTGAACGGGCCACCTCGAATACGTTCCGCGTTCCACTGAAGTCTCACCCTGTGATTTGGGTCTGTGGTGCTCTAGGTAAAGGAAGGCATATGCCACTAAGTCCCGTAATCTGTCCTTATTTCAGAAAGGCATCCTCACGCACTGAAGGTAGGTCAGGAAAACGATGCTACAAAAAGTTGGAGATGCCTGTGTTCGAAGGCGGCTGAAGGTTATTTAGACTGGAGGTGCTCATATTGAGGTAAACGGCTAAATACGCAATGGAATGTTTTGTAGCTCTCTCTAGTAGGGCAAGAGAAACGCCGAGTGCTCAAACTAAAAAAGTGGCCCTTGATAAAAGTCTTAGATTTTAAGGTGAACATTTAAAATTGAGTTTTTAAATTTTCTTTTTTCAGTGGAGAATTCCTACTTGATGAATTGGGAGTGAATGCTCATTTCTAACAAGAAATGCTTTGAAGCCGTAACTTTGGAATTAATGTGGTCGCTAATGATTGAATTATCTCACAAACATATTGTCTATTCCATTGGCTGTAACAACTGTTATTTTAGCTCAATTTAGCAGACTTCAGCAGGCATTGGACTACCGTTGGTCAATAAATGCATTCGTTAATGTGTCTAATGGAAGTAAATGAGACATTTGTGTTGGGAATTCAAGTCTTAGAGCCATAATCATTTAGGATATTTAAGATTTCACTAGGGTGTTAATTCTATTATAGTTTAATCCTTTCGAAGACTTTCTTTGTCAGAAATCCAAGTGCTAATAAGTTTGACATAGTGAAAGGTGTTAAAAATTACTTGTTTTAGAGAGAATTGATCGCACACATAATAAGTTCCTGTTGTGAACTTATATTGGTTTACATAGCTCTGAGACATGCGATTCTATATACCAAATTTTAGACTAATTTTTTGACTAAAGCATCTCTATGCTTTCATTTTCCCTTTTTTCAGGCCAGTTAAACAGAAGGTAATCTGTGAGACACGCCTCATTCTGCCGAGTTCGAAATTTATTCTTCGTTATTTTCCCTTTAATGCAAATCGGATGGAAGTGGAAATTTGTCGGAAACAGTAATTTTAGCTTGATCGATTTTTTCGTTCGCGGTTGAGATAACAAGTATAAAACCATGTCTAGCATCTCAAGAAGTGTCAACGGATAGTCTAAAATGTATTTTAAACCGATAAAAACGGAAATATTGTTAAACAACTTATTGGCATGTAGGCTACTCCCAAGGTATTTCAATCGCCTCCGGAGATCGGCCTCCGAAAGCGCCTGTTTCTAGCTGACCGCAAAAAGATCGATAAAAATAACCACTCATGTCACAGGATTTTTTCCATTAATTTTCGATCCCCATTTAAAGTCAAATATATTTTATAGAAAACGGATTAAAATATTCTTCCTCGTATCCCTTTGGTAGCAAACTACATCTACTTCAAACTTAATGCTTTAAGGAAATACATCTTTCTCTTTTGAAACACGCTTTCAATTTACGCATCAATTTTCCCCCAATCTGTCGCTACACATGCATTCAGGGATTCTGAACTTCATGCTGTATACATTCAGTCCAAGGAAAATCTTCTTTTTCTCTATATTGTGATAAAAAAGAGCAAAGAGCGTATGAAGCGTTCCTAGGATTTGAAAGGTGTTGTATATTTTTGTAGCAGCATAAATAATTGAACAGGCAGGATGGTCATGCCTTTATTAATCACTTTTCTTGATCAAATGTTTTTCTCAACGCTTCGAATTAACTCTTCTTGATAATGTTCTACTAAATTCGCTGAAGACATTTTAACTGTATATAAGCTGAGAGACATGCCACTGTCAGCAGGGTTCGGAAAATAAACTTTCATCTTTCATATTTAATACAGATCTCGTGGTTTTAGAATGTTGCTGGAGAGAGTATTTTCAGCCAGATCACATTTTTGATATGTGGAGGGGCTACATAAGTATTTATTTTTCCAAACGTTGGTCAGCAATTAAAACGTCACAATAAGTTAATGGGGAAGACAAATACGTTCTTTTTTAATAGAAGCAAATATGACCATATGGCGTGAGCTCCATGAGCGTTGAAACGATCAATCACTGCGATCAATCAATCACGATCACCCACGTGCGTGTTCTGCCGTAGTTACAATTACTGGTGCCGTGCACGAACAAGGTATACTTCTTTACTTCTTTGTTCACGCCTGCAAAAGGGTGGCGTAATCACCACTTGGACATGTTTGAAACATAGATTGTCTTAAAATTCTTAACCATCCTATGTCATCTTTTCGACACGGGACTTTCTACTAAGTGAACTGAACTGAGTCACTATGCTTACGAGGGGAAATTTCGAGACAGTAATCTTAGAGTTCAGGTAATAATCTACAACTCATGGCTCGTCTGTATGGTTACTAATCGCAGACAGTGCAAAACATTCGGTGCAACCTTCTGACTAGTTCAGATGTTATGACAACTTATACCATAAAGGAGCCAAACAGATACCTTCAACAAATAGACTAAGTGAGATTCCAGCAAATGTCACAGCCTATTGGTTAATGTGCCCAGAAATCGGAAATATTAAGCGCAAAAATTTATTGAATTACGAATTACACCAGGTTTAATTCGAGGTTTAGACGCGTATGCAGATACAATGTCTCTTCATTTATCAGGAACTAAATTAAAAAAATACTTAGGCCTCCAAAGATGCATTTGCTAGAAATGGTATTACTTTTACTTTAAACGATATCAGAAAGTATTGAATTTGGTCTGCCCTCAAAGCCAGGCCTTTGGGATAATGAAACATTCACAGAATCGGCTCTTATTGTCATAGTTGACTGGTTTGTATATTTTCTGGATTTATGGCACCTTATTGGTTTTAATACTGTAATCATTTTTAAAAATAGACGCTTATCGATGCTTTGGTTTTATTCTTCTCTGACGTTGCTAAACTGAATTAAATACGCGATACCTTTTACATTCAGGAAAGTTTATAAATAATCCATTTTTGCTCCTTATGTAGCTGGGGCAGTTATATAAGGGAAACGAGAGAGCAGAAAAAGCAGTTGTGAAATCTGTTGGTGACTACCTGTTCAGTTAACTAAGTTCTCTTCACATTTAAGCCGGGAAAAAGGTTTCGTATTTTCAGGTTTATGACCCAAAAACCGTCACATGACTTTGAAAGAGGTTCATATTAAGGCATATTCTTACCAGCATTTCATCTCCCTGCAAATAATTCTTCTTCCAGAAGAAGCAAAAATGACCGTATGCCGAAAGCGTCACGTACATTGTCACGAATAAACGTATAACGATGAAAATGGGCAAGACCTAGGGGAATATAACAAAACAGCAAAGGCATTAATATAAGTGTTGCCAGACTCAACGAAATCCTTATGGGTTAACATAAATTTCACTAAATTTTTCACACAATGTATTATGATGCTTGCTTGTTACTTGACCGAATGCGTTAATATTATTTCTTCCCGATCTAAACAGGCAAGAAAACGAGCCCATAACTGAATGGTTAGTGCTAGACTTCGGGTCAACAGGTCGTGGGTTCGCGCTCGGGTGCTGCTCCAATTAAACTGATGACTGACTGTTGAAGGCTAATGAGCCAGAAATAGCCATTCCAGTCTCCCTTGCCTCTGCCTGCAATATTCATCTGCCTACTCTACTAATAGCTGCTGTGCGTCTGATGGCGAGGGCGGAGAATGAGCCCAAAAGCAGAACGGTACGAGTGAGTTCTGGCAGAGATCAGTGACCATTCGTAAACTAATTCATTACTTTCTGCAATCGCTGTTTTTCTCTCATGAATGTGTTTAATTAACAGCTCTCGTCCCCTTTAAGTATGCGGTTTATTCCATTTTCAATAAAAATGGTAATAATTACATAAAGGGCCCATGCGTAGATGGGACTCACAACATCAAAACTAATAGGCTTTGTACGTGGGCGTTTTGTTTGGTAAAATGTTTTCCCCATTGACTACGCAATTTCGGGCCATCCGCAAACCGTTCAAAGACCTGTATAGGTGTTGAGCATTTAAAGATGTAATCTCAAACTCTCTATTTTGGCCCCACAGATGGCATAAAAGTTCATGGAAAAATGTTTTGTTTATCAAACAGCCTTCTGACGGTGAGTTTAAAACAGAAAAGAAAAGTCTTGAGCACCGCAATAGCCTTTTCAGTCTTATGATTTTGCCGGCAAAGAGAAAAATGAAGTGAAGTCCAAGCATGTGCAGTGGAAAGTGTCAGACGGACTGTCAAAAACGATGATGCCCATCGAATGTCCAACGGATTGGTAGCAGCACCGCTGCCTTACGCGTGAGCTAGTTGGTACTGTGGCGGACTTGTACTGTATCTATTGCACTCTCTCCTCCCTCACCCACGAGGCTTCAGTGGGAAGACCTTTTTAGAAAGGTCAGAGGTGAGTTCAGTGGTATTAGTTGACAATGCTAAACAGTCCGTCTATCCCTACAATTCCGTACAATTCTGGTCATAAGTACAGGTAATAGAAGTTCACGGGGGTAAGCGAAGGATTGGAACTCACATGAGGCCATGTTAAAAAGGAGAAGCATGCGCTTTTAAGGAATGCTTACCTGCCGTAAATAATTCGGCAATTATAATTATGTTTAATCGACCTCGTGTACATTCATGTAAGAATGTAAATTTAGCTGCCCAAGTTCTAGTTGCTACTTACCCGAAACTGCAAAGAACTTTATTTACTGACCTATGCGATGAACGAAATGGGTTACGGGTTATTGTAAAGCCAAAACTCTGTTCGACAGTTGACAAGTTAACTGTCATCTCACTGTCACCCTTTGGAGTCGGTTGGTTATTGCATTTTCCTGCTGTTGGAACACAAAATATAATTAAGCGAAGACACAAAGGCGGGTATGCATGGCAAGACTACATTATATTCAAGTTTAAGCGAAAATATATAGCCCGAATTCAGATGCAAAATGCAGGTGTGAGTTGCTTGGGGAAAGGGTCTTTCAAAAACATATCGAAGACACTTTCCTATCTTAATGCAGTTTTTCAGTTTACGCACGGAGTAAAGACCAGGTCCTTGTTTTTTCATAAAAAGGAAAATATTTTGACTAAATAAACAGATCGTTTTTAGATTCTTCCAAAGCGATTGCATATCTGTGCATTTGGAATAGGTAAAACCTCTGAAGCAGTTCAGCATTGACCTGCATACCTGCTCAATTAATCGACGATTACTAATTAATTGTCCTGAGTTTACTGGAATTTTGAGCATGTTCCCTCTTGCGATTCCAAGACTCAACTGCAGGCTACATTTCTGGATTTTTCTGGTAACTCAGTAGAACTTTACTTATTTTCCATAAACTCTGCATCTCTCGTAGATATTCGTCGCAAAGCAGACAATGCAAAGAGACATTGATAGGACTGGTTAGGACGATAAAACCTTTACAGTAGTTCCGGTCAAGAGTCATCTCACGCATTTAAGTCTATTCATTTTACCATTAAGATTAATTTCAAAGAAATACAGTGAAGGATTTCATAACGCCAAATCCGCATCTGAGGGCGTAAAGAAAGAAAGCTTGGCATGGACGACTAGCACGACTGGGACGTGGCTGGGCTTGAATACGTCTAATTCGGTCTAACACACTTTTTCTTTTCAAACGGAAGTTTTATAGTGTTATTGTAAAAGGTTTTGGTAGATTTTCAAAATGATTCCGACACAATAGTAGAGACCTCAGGTGGATATCATGACCCCAATTTGATTCAACGTACGGTTTCAGGTCAATGGCTTGTAGCTCACATGAACAGAACCTTGTCCTTGTTGGCAAGGGCTCGAAGACCATCGAAGCCGTGGGGGTTTTTCATAAGAATGTCAACGAATTTATACAAAGCTGTTGAAAGCACTGATTGATCTAGTGAGCCTGGTAGTCACCTAGTGGATTCTTGATTGATTACCAGGAAAATGCTTCTTGGGCAGTCAGCTAACAGATTCAAACTTCGTGGACTCCATAGGTTACAGTAGGCGGGGCGGGTAACTTGGCCTAACTGTTATTAAGCTCAAAACTCCCGGTGGGGTTATCTAGCTCAGATGGGTAGAGCGTCGGCTCTATACACTTCATGCACTTGCTGTCGTTTTTTGAAAACTCAAAAAGACCGCCAACATTTTCACAATTGGAATAAATGGAGAATGATAGTTATAAAGGTCAGTGAAGCACTTATTTCAAAATTATATACCTATGGTAAGAGCCAAAACGGAAGGATAACATTTATATCTACTGAAATGTCCTAGCCTGGAGTTGTGCATGGGAATACAACCATATTGCGCTTAAATTGAAAAAGGAACGTCATATAAGACGAAGACAAATTCGCATAGAATAGCCCACACCTCTTCTATCTCTTCGGTAATAATGAAAAAAACTTCACAAAATACTCACGGATTTTGCTCAAAAATAACTGATCAAATGGAATTGTTCCGAAAATATTTTTATGGCAGGAGAAAATATAATTAAAATGAGCTTACGTTATATGCATTGATGTAATGGTAAACAAGAATGCTGACTTGCATCCAGCCTTTTATTTCCGTTGTTATGTTCACGTCCAACAAGTCGGGCTACATATGAAAATGGGCAATGAAGATTATGGAAAAAAACTGTGAAACGTCTTTTATTATTACCAAGCGGGCTTCATTACCGTAATATCGTACAACATAGTGAATATGCAAAGGAGGGGATGCGTTTTGATCATTTACCTCAGCAAGAGATCAGTTCAGTTCAGTGTATTTTTTGAGGATGATAGGCAGTGCCTTTGAAAACCCTATTGCTTGAACGCCAGTGTGTCATATACATGTGTGTAATTCTCTTAATCACGTACACTATATAAATAGTATTCACAAAATATATATAGCATTGTTTTTACAAATAACTCGTGCCTGGAGTTGACGTGATATTACTTTGTCTTAAGATCGTCGAAGGGAAACAAGGAACACATATATTTATTCAAGCGATTCTTAAAAAGCTGTAGAGACGTCAGCAAAAGCTGAAGGGAACTCAGCACGAGATGAATTCAGTTCAGTGTATTTGTTGATGATGATTGGCAGTGTCTTTGAAAACCCTATCGCTTGTATGCCAGCGTGTCATATACATCTGTGTACATACTCTTAAAAACGTACACTATACAAATAGTATTCACAAAATATAAATATAGAGCATTGTTATTACAAATAACCCGTGCCTGGAGTTGACATTATAGTACTTTGTGTTAAGATCGTCGATGGGAAACAAGGGACATATATAATTATCCAAGCGATTCTTAAAAAGCTGTAGGGACGTTGCCTCTACGACTGACTGCGGGAGATCATTCCAGTGTTTTAATGCCCGTTACATGAAGAATTCAGAGCGGAGATTTAGCTTGGTTATTGTCGTGCGTAGCTTTATTTCGTATGCACGAAGATAAGGCGAGAGGTGCCACTGAAACGGGTCCTCGAAGCGCAACCCTTGCTCACTGCCACGTATTACCTTTGTACCTGACTTACAAGATTTAGCATTCTTATATAAACAATATCGACATAACCAAACGCCACTTTTAGATTGGGTTTGGGCACCACTGTCTGGGAAAGGATTGTTCCAAGGCAATTTATACGTGGAGTTAAATTAAATTTTTCGAATAAAAATACCTTTGTATTTTTTCTGACAGTTAAAAGCCCGAGAAGGAGAAAGACGCCGATAAGGGTCACAAATCGAGGCCAGCTGTAAGCATTCTGCGTAATCCAACCGATTTTTCCCCTTTGCAGTTAAAAAGTGTCTCAAAAAATAATGTTAACACTTAGAAAGAAACGATGATGCAAATAAATATTTGGAAGAATTTAAACAACCTCTGTAACGACGTGGTAGATACATGGACAGAAGTACATATAAGCAAACATGTTTTAAAATCTAACAAACGCCGTGTAGGTATTTTTAAAATAAGATAATTTTAGCACGTTGGCGAGGAATGACACCGGCTCAATACTGTTTTAAACCAAGACGCAGAGTCGTTAGTGGGCTGCTTTTGACATGGTACGGTTTGAACTGACAAAAAACTAGGCCGCAAAACCTTTCTCCGTAAATATACCAAGATTTAAAAAGAAACAATTATTGACGGGAAGTAATTTTGACCACCATTGACTTTTACCAACTTTGCACGAGGGTAAACGTGAAAGAGGTCATTCAGTTATCACTATTACATGTGATTCCCGCTAGGAATTGGGGTCTAGCCAGCCTAATGACTGGTTGCCTTGCGTTAACCAAATCCAACGCTGAAGTGGTTTAGAAAATTTGGGTGATTGCCTTCATGAAGCATCTGCTCTATTTTCTTCGCTTTGGAGTTCAAAAAAACCAAGAAAATGTTATTCTGTTTTATTGCATCACATGCACCAAGGACGGCTGCAGATGTTTGATTAGGTGGCCTACTTTGATAGCACTTGGCAAAATGCCCACTTAATGCTTTAAAAATTAAACTTTTCGAAGAGCGACCTAGCAGTTATTAAGTTTGCTCAAAGCATGCAGCATGAACAGCAAACCAAAATAAATGTGTTTGGTGACAGCGCATGTCGCCGCGGAGCATTGGCAAATTAAAACGATATACCTTATTTCAATTTTAAAGTGTAATAATGTATGGCATCCTGCGTTCACCTACAGTATACAGCCTTGTGAAAAGTAGCATTTGCACAATGACACTACAGACAAATGCAGGGAACATGAAATGAACATTTCTGGTTTATAAGCCGTCATCACCCAGTCTGTTCCAAACCCCAGGTTTTGTGTAGCTCAAGGTTCAAACTCGCGACCTGTTGGGTAGAAGTCCAATTCTCAATCGACTGCGCCACGAGCTCGTTGTCTTGCCAGTTTCGATCGGGAAAAGTAACAATGGTGCTTGGGCGCTCATCGATCAGGTTTAGAACTCACTCGTCCCGTTGTGCTATGGGGATCACTCTAGAGCCACGCCAGCTGCAGAAGAGCGGCTAGTGATATAGGCAGAATGATATTACCGGCAAAAAGACAAGGAAGACTGGAATGGCAATTTCTGGTTTATTAGCCGTCATCAGCTAATCCGTTCCCAACCTTAGGTATTGCGGCATCCGAGGCTCGACCTCATGACCTGTTGGTTATAAATCGAACGCTCTTACCCACTGCACCACGAACTCATTGTCTTGACGGTTTCGATCGGGAATATTAAGAATAGTAGATGGGTGCTCACCGATCGGTCACGGGACTCACTGGTCACATTTTGACTTGGGACTCACTCTAGAGCCTCGCCAGCAGCAATACGGCGGCAAGTGATATATACAGGATGACACTACCGACAAAGACAAGTAAAACTGGAATGGCCATTTCTGGTTTACATGCCATTATCAGCCAGCCATACCCAACCCCTCTGCTAGTATACTCGAAAAGCTTATAACGAAATTCGCTATAACGGAACCAACAGTTAATAGGAATATATAACTAACAGCTTTAAAACCTATTTATTGACGTGAAGAACCTGACTGTGAAAATGAGGATTTTTATCGATCAGAAGAATTTAGCATTGTACTTCGATCGTCCTATTGAGTAGTTAGCACCATTTATGTTAGGGTGGTGGACATTGTTATATTCTTCGAAAGAAGCTTAAATTTGGGACAGTTAATTCGGCAGCAGAAACTTTAAATTAATCAAAACTAAATATATTTAATTAGGTGTCTTCTTACCAACACTATAAAATAAAAACAGAACCGCATAAAAATCACCGACAGATGTCAATATCCTCGTGTTTTGTTTTGAGTTAAAAATACTAAGCGGGAAATCAGGAAGTCAGTTAATAACTCCAAGTGGAATTCGAAAAACCCCAGAAGTCCCATCAGCTAATTTTCAAGATGGTTATAGGTTTTAAACATTCAAAATTAGTGACTGAAAATAATTAGTCAGCAAAATAATATATCCTTTATAAAAGACAATGGCTGTCAACCGTTGTAAGGGTAAAATTTAATTATATTTAATTGTAAGAATTTAGGGAGGCGTGCGTGTAAACATAAATGAAGCTCACGTGTCGCACAGGACGATAAACGTGAAAATCAAACCAAGTTGCGTTGTATTCCAACAGAGTTCAGTGAGCCTGCTAGGTGCTTGCACGTTTCGATCTTGTTATGCAGAAAAGGAAATCAATGTATAAGACAAACTGCTTTGGACAAGAGAGCGGGGTTATTACTGAATGCGCCAAAACTCAGGGTAAAAAAACCGAAGACGTTTTTAACAAACATTGTTCACACTGTCTAACCTGAAACTCTTTTAGCAAATCTGTTCGTGGCGCACTAAGTGTCTGTCGAATATTCGTCGTTAGGCAATAATTCGTTATGAGAAAAAGGATGGTAAGGATCAAAACAATTTTATTTGTTATCCCTTTACTTTATACAATTTATTTCGGAAATATTTTGGTTTAAAATGGCTGTGCTTTCTCAATAATAATGCTTAAATGGAATTTTTTTAAAGTGGCAGTTAAATTTCTGTAAATTTGTTTCAATTAAAAAAGTGACCTTATTCGATCGTCGTGAGCGAATGAAATTAGCCCCATTCAATAGAGGACCCTGTGTTGATTTGCGCACCAATTCCATATTCATATAACGCATCTTATTCCGCTTAGAAGAAATAATCAGATACAAAGGGGCTGACTTTGTGCACTGGTTGGCAAAGCTTAACTGTCTTTTTTTGCATATAGACAATTTGACTGTCTACATGACGTGAGCATGCACCTAGGTGTACCACCGCACTCTCCTCCCATGCGTGGCCTTTTTTAGATGTACACATCCCCAAAACCGCCTACCGTACTCTGCTCTGCCCCTCATGTTTAACCTGCGAATTTGCCGCATGGTCAGTTGTCACCCCACCTATCAAAACTTCAACGAGGAATCTTGAATCTCACAAATAAGAGAAAACAACAAAAGTTTTAGTCAGAAAGAGTTATCCTTACCCGACGCTCAGTCTTTAGGTGAGTGGTCGTCAATTTGTAACTTCTGAAACCACCATTTGCAGGGGATTTTTTAAGATTAAAAAGCTTTGGTTTATTCATGGTGCCAAGACTCGATGGGGCGCTGACTTAACTCCAACCCCTCCTCTCCTTGTACGTTATGGTGGTGTGGGGATGAAATTGCGAACAGTAGCTGTCAAGCCACAAAACGTTGTCTGCCTTCTGGTACACACCTGCTTGCTTATCACATACTTCGATGTCTTAATGGGTCTTATTAGTTGGCAGTGAAATATAAATGAAATTCCGGTGAAGAAGCGCATATTACGGTTGGCTGTATTGACTGCAATCTACGGCTTGCAGAGATTTGCGATGATTTTATATGAACTTAATTTGCTATTGTGATAATCTCGCAGATATTTATTGAGAAAGGATTCATAAAGGATCGGCTTCACTATCCATTCCCTTTCCCTCGGGCTGGTAGCCCGTCCGGGATTCTCATCCGTGCGATGCTTAGGTTTAACCCGGTGGCTAACATGGCATGACCCTCCGTCTACAGCGCGTCGCATGCACTTATGCGTGGTGCCAGTTTACCTTTCTCAAAAAAAAAACAACACACGTACATGTTTGTAAAATTTATTCTTATTCATGAGTGATTTTTTATGGTATGCCATCTGCAGATATAACCCATTTCAGTTACACAAAATTATTTTAGCGAATTTGTTTTGTTGCATCTATTTGTGATTTCGCATTTTTCAAATTTCTGACAAAAGGCACTGCGATAAAGCATTAAGCTGTTCGCTGTGAATTGTCCTGATGCGGCACTTGTAGTAAACTTCTGACATAATTCAAACCGACATGAAAACAAAAATTTCAAACTCCAGACCTTAACGGCTGCGAATTATAAGCATGACGCCCATCTGCGATTTGGCATGCGTTAAAAGATTTGAAAATATTGTTCGTGTCTGTATTTCGCAAAAAAAAACACAGCGCCTATCTGCCTTCGAGAGAGCCACCATTTCAACTGTGTCTTTAAGGTGTTTTACTCTAATCTGTCCGCATGACATAAGGTATGGCATCTCGATATCTTCGGCCAATGCATATGACAAAATACGCCGATTATGCTTTTCCTGTTTACGTCAACGTTAACCTAAATATAAAGGCAATATACAGCTGGCACACCTTGCACAAATTTTTATGAAATTCGATTTGAATAAGTGCAGAATATAGTAAAATAGAGAAAAAATTCTCGGTCGTTAATGACTCAAATAGAGTGAACTATTACAGCTCAAACACAGCGGCCATTAAAACCATACTGGATGGCTCAGATAGGCCTCTGAAAACTTATCAAGTGACTCAGCATGAGATTATAATTCTCTTCAATGGATGTCTTAAGCCGAGTTAAAACGCTTAAATTTGATTGAATATGGCAAGCGTTGATCCTTGTCATTTGATATTCATTGAAATCTATTTTTCTCGTAATAAGCAGTTGCCACATTAATGACCGGTGATAGTTATACACATAACGTCGGACTAAGTATTTCAGATGTCCGCCGATTTAGTAAAGTAATAGAATAGCAGGCTCTGGCTTGGAAGGCAAGCAACACTAACTCACCTTTGATAAATTTCCTCAACGTGAACATCCCGATAAGTAGAGAACCTAAAAGGCTTTAAGTAAAAAAAAAAGAATTTACCAATTGTTTCATTGAATCTTATTCAATAATTTTTTGCATAACATGTTGTTTGCTAAAGATTGTCGGATCGCTGACCCAATAAATGCCTTCTTATGGTTGCCCACAATCCGATTAAACGGTAGTTTATGGCTTTATCAAGCTTCGATGCACCGTCTTAACGCGATGCAACAATGGGATCCAGTCGGAGTGATATTTTCTTGTGGATTTGCTGGCGCATCAGAACTGTCCATGGTCATAGAATTCACTGGAGCCAATTGCGTTCATATGGTTCGGTTGTGGTCATCTGGAGCCTTCACAGCTAATAAATGATTTGGGTAATTTGACAGCTTTTTCAAAATGTTTCAAATGAACTGGCTTTTTAGTACTCAAAGTCCAACCGTACTCATGGCAGCAAAAGTGTTCATATTTCTTAGAAAGCCCTAAAAATCCCATCTCAATGTTGCACAATAGAACATATAAAAATCAAAAACGTAAACATAGCCGCAGTGAATCCTCGGACAAAAAACAAGAGATCAGTAGTTTGAGAACTAAATTTCGAATTTATCACATTGGTTCAATTCTGCTGTAAATGTCAATTTTTTATAGGAAACGTGTTAAGAGAGTATTTGGCGGAGCATCGTACGTTAATCAACACCCAGCGGAAACAATGGTTTCGTAAATATCATTGAATAAATGACTAGAATGGTACGAAAAGCTAACATAAAGCTATGACTGTGAGATTTTACACGGTGCATTTCTATATGTGCCTCAACACGCATTTATTCACCGGTGAGTTTAACGAGTATCGTCCAGAAAACATATGCACAAAATTATTTATTATTTCTTAAGCCAAATAAAATTAAATATGGAATACTGCAGCGAATGTAGCTGACCCATCTCATCAGATGTTAACCTTACTTCGGAAATCCATTTCAATTAGAAAACATTGAATTGAATTACGATTTCGATTATCTAACGGCATAATTCTAAGATATTCCACTCGCATCGCAAAGCTGGAATAGGCCCCTTTGGTGTCGTTTTCTAAACCAACACGTAAAAAATATTATATAATTCCTAAGATTCTTAATTTACTACGGATGTATTTCATATAGAACATGTACAAAAAGTCTATTTTACTGATTTTTGAGTCGATGTCATTTTCATCCCAATTTAGACTTCAAGAAAGGTTTCTTTTTGTTTTAAAAGTTTTGTTATCAAGAGAATTTTCAAGAACATCAAAGGTAGGTTCAAACAGCATCGTTCACATTAAAACTTCTTAGTAATACTGCTCCTGAATTTTACAAAATGATCCACATCATTTGCTTAATGAAACTTCTTAATAGACTGGGAACCCGTGAACAATGACTCAAGCATCTCGAGTAATGATTCATGTGTGGCCAGTCTATTAACAAGTGAAATGAATTTCCTACCACCTGTTCTGGGCGAGATTAACTTTGGCCGAAATAATAAGACAATCGGAGAGCCCGCAGGTGAACGCTGCTTCCACGGCCAGTGCCCATGTCCCAGATGGCCGAGATATCATCACACTGCAACAGAGCTGGTTTAGTTTCAGCAATTACTAACTTGCACGCCCATCATCAAACCAGTAGAGCACCAACAGCCAACCATCTTCGATGAAGACAGCCGTTAATTTTTATGGTTATGTGATAGCAGAGCCACAGCTTTCAATATGTACGAAACGCCTTGTTCGTGAATTACCCCTATATGCTTTTGTCTCTGACGATGGGTTCGAGCGTGCATCCGAAATGTCGGACGAATAAATTTTCTGTTCCAACCATCGCATCTAATTCACCACCAATACTTGAGGAAGTTTCGTCGGCCGCCACAGGTGCAACGTTTCTTCGGTGTCAAAATACGAAAGGATAGATTTAGCGAGGTATGACCTATGGGACTCATTGGGACGTTTTAACGTATTATGTGGGCAAATAACGAGTAAGAAAAATAAATATGGCTTTTATTTTCCCCCACCAGACCAATGAAAAAAAATTTAACGCGCAATTTTAACCTTACCCATAAGAAATAAAATCGAGTAAAATAAGCAACGTGCTGGGAAGCATAAACGAAATCAACACCAACCAGCAATACCATTGGCTTCACAGGATACCTAACCATTCGGCTAACCACTCGACAGAGTAAACGTCATGTTAAACACGTCTATATGTTGAAAAAAGGTATTTTTGAAAGTCAGAAGAGCACAGACCCCAGCTACTGTTGTTAGTGAAAAAGTGAGATTTCTCTTATATCTTTGGTTTTCCCAGAGTTTATTAAAGAAATGTCTTGAATAAGCTGAACTACTGGTCGGTTTTTCAAACTCTCCTTGGTGCACATACCCGCTGGTAGTAGGACTCAGGTACTGATGCAAGTTATGCAAACTATTAAATTTGCATTTTCACATAACACACGTTCTTCGTAAGTGAATAAGTTCACACATATATAGTATGTAATGTAATTCATGGAATATAAATGAAATTCATAATAACTCACCACACTGGAATCTGATTTCGGTTAGAAAGATTTACTAAGAGGGCAATGTCACAATTATTATCCTGCAATACCATCCAAAGATATTTCAGCTGAGGGCTTCTCAGCCACCTGCAGAGATGACACTCGTTAACCAGTGATTATCTAATAAATATGTCTTTATGATGGACCTTTTACTTCCTTATGAATAACGATATATTTATGAAAAAGAATTGACGAAAATTACTTGGACTCAGTCAATGTAAGTTAGGTTTTTTCCGCTGCCTTTCTGGAAGAGAGCGTGCCTTTCGGGTGTAAAATAATTTTCAATCCCTCCCAACTACTTGCGGGATGCTTGTCAGCCTCCGCTGGTACAATTTATGTTCAGCGTTAAAACACCGAATGGTAGATTCGGCGAGGGTGACATGATGGGCAACAGGGCTATTCACGTCTCATACACTTTCGCAAAGCTGAATATTTCAAAAGAGCTATTAGTAAACCAAATCATGAGATGGAACAGGAGTAAAATGTTCAAGGTTTTTTAAAAATCTAATACGTGAACCCTTCTTCAAATAAAAGTTTGAAGGATCGCAAGTCACTATCGTATGTGTAACAAAAGGAATCTTTACCTATGCTTTAATATAGAAAATGTTTGGATTACTAGACAGATCAAAATTCTATTAAAAACGCATACAACTGAAGTAGCTATTTCTTGTCGAGTGCGATTTTTCGAGCGATTGAAAAGGCCCACAATAAAAACCTACATGCAGAAGTGATAGGAATATGTTCGAAGTATGGTGCATGGTTATCAGCATATCAAACATAACTAAGTGCACTTCGCAAACCTTAATTTTTCAGTTAATATTGCAGTAGTTGCGCCAGACTATGTATGTATTTAGGGTGCTATCTCATGACATTTTAACCGAAATTAAGCAAACGTTTTCGGATTCGAAGGATTTACAGATTTAGGGATGTAATTTAAGTATTTCGCAGCATAAAACCAAGATTTTTCATTCATACCATCACCTCGCCTTTAGGATGACCTTGTATTCCTCCGTCTGTAAAAATTACGTACTGTAAAGGCGGCTACTGAAGTAGCATGAATTACGCTACTAAGACAGTATGTGTTCTATAATAATTTTGCAAAACAAAACACTTCAAAAAATATTATTTTCTGCACTCGATTAGTAGCACCTTACATTTCCTTATAATTTTCTGCTTAAAGAAAGTGCATCATTGCGTTATGAAAATGTTAATCATAATGTCCTTTTTGAGAACATGAAATCTCCCCTCTTTACCATTCATTTATTAATGCTGCTTATAAAACACACACGATGGATAACACTTAATATAATTTTAACACTTTATAATGGTTTCTTTGTAGTGTATAGAAATGTCATAGAAAATAACAGCTTGGAGCATTAAATACCCGAACGTCAGTGTAACTGCAGTTCAGCCTCAAAGTTATTTGGGAATTGAAAAGGATTTGGAATCGAAAAGATGCCTTTTTTAAGATATACATTCATGAATGTTGCCGATATCATATATATGGATTTATAAGGGATTCGAATATCTTGAGACAAAAATTATACTGTTTCAGTAGTCATTTTCACAGCATGTCGTTTTTACAGTTAGCCGAAAGAAGTTCATTAAAACGCTACGGAAATATGTAACGATTATGCTGCATGACAGTAAACAACACCATATTGTCAATATTTTCAAATAAAATGCATATTTCCAATTTGGGTCAACATTTTTTGAGATAGAACATCTACCACATGTAAAATCTAAGTAACTAAAAACAAAATTTACTGCTGTATAATTCTTTATCTGATTCTCTTTTCCCGTTTTTAGCAGTGGAATTAGTAAAAATAGGCCTTTCGAATCATACTGTTCGCTAACGTTTGTGAAAATAGGCCCCTATTTTTCCAGTAATTCGAATGGTATTTGAAACATTCAACTCAACCGGTTCTTTACAATTTAGTATGACCTCAAAATCGATTTGCACATTGATATAAAGCTCAGTTCAATGCATCGACTGCATGCATTCTCGTTGTAAGTTCTTTCTTGTGCAAATGCGAAGGTCCTGTTCAGGTGTCGACATAATTATCTAAGGCGGATGGTCTCGTATCCCCACCAAAATGTCTGCATCTGGGCCAGATCGAATGCACCCTAAATTATGCCTGGTATTTCGCTAACTACCACGTATTTGCAAAGTACTTACAATTGTTTTTGCTGTCTAAAGCTGGTGTTTTATCCGGCCATGTTTAATCTAGTTCAGATACATTTTTCACCAAAATTAGACCACCAGGTTTTTGGTCTTTTCGTGGTGTTTGCGTGGCCTTTCCTCTTGGAACGATAAATTTCGAGAGAAGAAAAAAGGGAGGAAATTATTTCGGCAAGAACATAATTTGCTACCAAACTCAGAGAACAAAGGATCGGTCAACGGGTTATACAGGACCGGTGGTAATAGGACCTTCAGTAATGGTTCTAAATTAAGATACGGAGAGCGCCATCCTAATTGTAACCCTCTCGGTTGCCTTCGTTAGGGTTAGCATTGGTTGCTGGGTCGGTAAAGACACACCAGGGTTTGTTGCCCCGAAACGTTTGCAGATGGCGAGATCCGGTGCTTTAACTCACGCCGACCAATATGCACGATATCATTCCTAGCTAGCCTGACCCAATTTCTTCGGACCCTTCACAGGAGTGAAAATTAGGCCCTCTATGTGCGTTCTTTCATTATCACAGAAAACCGGATGTGTTTTGAAATTAACGTATCATCTTAATGTTGGTTGGTTGGAAAGTTGACCCTTGAACCGATACCTCATCCTCCTACCACCAAAAAAATATTGTGTGACCCTACTAACCCTGCAACTAATGAGAAACCGTAAGAGCATACTGGATAGATTTAGGGTTAATTTGGCATGTAGTACGGTAGCGTATTATATGCTGATTTTACCAAATGAATAAATTACAGACAGCGTGCGGTTTGTGAGAAAAAATACAGTTACTATCACACAAATATAATAACATCTTTGTAAGTAACCCTGTCATCTACTAACGAATGCGGTGATCGGAAACTACCCCAGAATAAGCAGAGTTTAGCAACATCTGTTTTGCATAATATTCTATTTCTGGAGGCAATGAACTCACATGAAACATCCATCAAAAGCTGTGGCAATCTGGATGGCATGCAAAATGCTCAGAAATAAAAAAAGAGGAATACAGTCAATACAGATCGGTTGATGAAATGCAACGGGTGCTGAGGGTCGCAAATGTTAGTTAATCGCATTGTTTTTTGGACAACGATTAGCAATGATAACTATCAACACACCCTACCCGTGGAGAACGGCCTCAAAACTTTACGGGTTGAACATTTTTATTTTACCGAAGCCTAAGGTTGTTTTCATCATATTCCTTAGGATGTCTGTAATTCAGTCTTAGCATCTTTTAAAACAACGTCATCAGAGTGGAACACAACCTTTAATGCAAAGAAGATGAATAGGTTTTCACTAAAATATTGTAAGTCGTGATTCCCAGAACATTACGTGCTTCAGCAGAGTGGTTTAGAAGAGAAAATGAAGCAGCATTTCCTAACACAAACTTTAACCAAGACCCTACTCTTACCCACAGCTGTTAACTTAACACTAATCCTAATCTGAAAACTTAGTAGTCATCTCGGGAGGGGGGGAGTTGGTTGGGAAATTCTCTCTGGGTACTCAGCTTACCATATCACGATTGGTGGATTCCATGCGGTTCAGTAGTCCGGGCGGGTAACTTAGCTAAAGCGTTATTAAAATCCCGGCTCCCAGTGAAGTCTCGTATCTATGGTGGTTAGAGCGTTGGCTGCAATAAAGCATTCCGCTGAGTTTGAATCCTACCGAGGTCGCCGAGGTTTTCAAAAATGGTTCAAATGAATTAACGCTAACATTTTTTTCTGTAATTAAACGCAAAGGCGTCCATAATACGGGCTTTACTATTCCCCTGTCTTTCCGAGAAGCATTATAACCCATTTATACTAATCAAAGGCTCGATTTCCGTTTCATGTAAGAAGTTTGAGACAGACTGCTGTGTAAGAGATTTAAGAAGATTTCAGCCGATTTACTACTTAAGTTAAATTTCGGAAATATGGCAAAGGCTTGACTTCAGAGCAGCAAATTAAGAGATAGAACGAATGATCTCAATTGTTGGAAGCCAGAGGAGGCAGTGATATAGCCTACTTATGCACTATTCCAAAAAGCAGAGGTAAATCGAAGACCATACAATTGGACCTGACTGAAGGCAGCTGTTAACCGCTAAATTATGGTGTCCTAATTCTCCTCAGGCGCCTTTGTAGGAGTGTGGATGTGATTCCGTGGAAATAAAAAAAGCCTCAAGTAGAATCACTGAAACACGTTTAGAATGCAAAGAAGTGCGTATTTATGTCACTGTGTGTGATTCGGTGATGAGGACTAGGCTAACCTGAGGTCCATCTACCTTCGGATATGAGTCGAGATGGGGACAGGACCAGTGTCGCTGCTCTGAATGTCATGAAACTTAAATGTCCCCAAAAGCGAAGAAGGCCCTCGGTCCCACTTATCCCAACTTTTGGCCTTAACTTCGCTTACAATGTTTGTTAAATCCTTTCATTTTCATGACACATTGCATCATTGGGACAGGGCATCAATAAGTCGATGCTCCCGCGAGGACAAATATCTCACGACCAAAAAAGCATTGTTTCTCGGGGTTTACGTCCCGCTACCTCCAACATAATTTAAGTTCGACCGTCGTCGTCCAACGATGTCCACCGTATGCTCCACAGAAGGGTGGGGCAGGGACGGTGACTTGCGGTGGATTACTTTTAAGTGATAGAAGCCTTGCGCTGCAGCTCCTGCACTCTCTACTCCTCTCCCACCTGAGCCCGGTGTCAGGGCAGAGTCAAGAACACCGGAAGATGGAGAATATGCAGGTGCCTGGAGAGGCCAGAGTGGCCGGAGCTGCCTCTGGGCGTGCCACCACAACCCCCCCCCCCATGTCCGGCATTTGATATAGGAGCAGAACCCGAATAACGCTTGCCATGTCCTGATGTGACCCCGTGTTGGTCCAACGCATCTACCACGTGGCCCGTTTAGGGGGTCAAATCAAATCAACAAATATTCAGTGCTTTACACATATGTTTTTAAAAAGTTCTTCATCATATTTTTTAGAAAAGAATATTGCGCATATGAATTTACCTGATGGCAAAAATCACCAGAAGGACAATTTGACCTGGGTGGAGATAATTCAGGAGATTGCGTGGTCCTCCGTCAAATATCTGAAGCAAAAGTGACAACTTTATTAGTTATAAGGGCCCAAGGGGACTGATAACATAGGCCAATCAAATGTCTGATTAAATAAGCGGCACGGTTGCGACACGAATATGGAATTAAAACTGAAACGAAAATCTCGGTAATTTATCATTCAATTTGATGTGAAAATTCTGAGCAAAATTGTCCAGTTTCAATTGCAGAATTTTTTTTCCTGAGAGCATCTCTGAAAATACTTAGAAATATGAGACTTAGAAGGAGGCCTGATCACGAAAGCCTGAACAAAGGACGAATCTATCCCGATTATGGGGCACACATAACAAACTAGACAAGTGCAGTAGACGTTTTATCGGTTACTTCCCGAAAAGTAAGGTAGAAAAAGGGAGCCAGCTGAATTACTGGTGTGTCTTCAAGTAGGGATGCTCAGTTTATATTAAATCAATCGAGAACTCAGGTTTAAGCTCGATCTTCCTGTTTCATCTTTATCGCATCTGCGTATGATGCTCCACTTTCAACCTTCCGCTACTGCGTGGACATGCATCAGCAATCTTTTGGAGTGGGTATGCGGCAAGCTGCCTACTGCACTACTCGATAGAATGAAACGAATGCTCATCAAATAGTTACATAAATTGGAAGGTGAGCGATTCTTTATAGCTTGTACGGTTCTGGGTGTAAAGCTTGTACATATTGTCATAAATAGGCGGTGGTCAGTATTTTAATGAAGGAGAATTAATCGGTAGCTTCCAGTGTTCTTCAGGGAAGCCTGAATTTTAACTGCTTGCGTACGCAGTGCAGTTCAATACCAACGCCCTCCAACATGAGTCAAAGTACAGGAAAACTGGCTGAACATTTTTACTGTGTTTTAGTAAACTAATTATACAAGGTTTGAGTAGATACCAGCGTGAAATGCAATCCTCAGGTAACGTAGCTCGCTGTTCATTGCTCGAGTCTATCCAGACATCTTTTAGACACGGGGGAAGTAGTACTCACTTATTGTGTACTTCTTCCGTTTATTCAGTACTGAAGTTTCAATTTAATCATCCTTCCTAACAAGCGTCATAAGGAATCCCATCGTTGGCAATTCCGTTTTTTCCCAATTTTGCGCTTGAGAACAGCTTACTATTGAATGTGCGCTTTAAAACGCAACCGGCATATAAACTTTTCCTGAGGTTCCCAAGCTGTATATTTTAAAAAACATTTCATGCAATGCCTTGTCTCTGCAACGCATTTAGGATCGTTGATCGCAATTGATTGAACGCTGAGCATTGACCCAGGAGGTAGGTCCTTTAAATTAAACGCTTCAAGATTAACTGACCATGAGCCTTAATAAAAAAAAATTCTCTCAGGCTCGCTGATGATTCAGATGATATGAAACCGATCATACAAATATATGTTGGTCGTTCAGTTAACACTCCACAGTTAGATACTTCAATACGCTTCTCTGAAAAGACCTCATGCAGATTCTGGAGCATCCCGAGCTATAAATCATATTGCTGAGTATAAGCGATTTTAATAAATCTCACCACAAATTTAAAAATGTCTAGCAAAGCTCAAAGCAGTTCCCACACAGCAATAAGGTGCTGAGTAATATTTAGATGCCATCTACCGCAAGGAGTAGTCCTGGTTTCTTGCTATTTAGCAAGCCCGTGGGAGATCCTCTGGAGTCCGTTTACATTCAAAGAAAATTAACTAAATTCTGCAAGCCGAAATTCAAATGTTAAGTATTCGAAGCATCGGCAATTTCGTCCTCCTCCTCCTCCTATGAAGCTAGTTTTAATAGTTTCCATCTCTCTTCAGTCAACGCGTATGATTCCCGCCTTCCTGAATAGCATGCTTTCTGGAATAACTCAGTATGCACGAAATATATGTTTATTGTTAACTTATCAATCGTCTCTACGGCTGCTCTGATGCATTCAGTGGCTGTCACTAGCAATCATAAGGTGGTAATTTAGTGATCATTTTGTTCATTTGCATTCTCCATAATAACATCTTCATGGGGATCATCATTTGCATCAGCCTTCAAACTTTTGATCCAGAGTGCTAAGTCATTATCCGCGCTTAGTTGAGAACATTTGCGTTGCCAATTAAGACTTTCTACAGGGTTCGTCCGACGTCAATGCATAGGACAGTTGTACAAATTTTGATGTTATTGTTAACTGTGATGGTACGGCAGTCCAGTCCTTGAATGAAGTCAGGAACGTAAGGAAAAATAATAAATGCCCTCAAAAGTAGGCCTTCGCGAATTACTCCGATAGCCGGAATTGCATTTGACTGCTTACTAGACGAAAATGTTGAATCTCTTACAAAATACTGTTGTGAAACTTTTAAAACAGTAATCAACGCAATTGTCAGTCTGCGCTGGTGGATAATTAAATAGGAGACGGTACATGTATGTTGCCCTACCGTGCCTTGCAAGGTGACGACAACAGAAAGTGGATCAACTCGCAGCCTGGGAATAATCATACTCTCAAATCCGTATTTATTCTTTCCTCACACCAAATTTTTCACTTAATGTAACTCAAGGACTTGAGAGCCGATTCCTCTTCAGATACAATTCGCAGCGTTTACTAAAAGCGCTGCATTATTTGTGCACAATTTTATATCAGAAATAAGCAACTGAAGTTTTGTTGGATCTTTGCTTCATCAATTCCGGCGTGGGTTGCGTTACAACGGCTAACGCAGATTTTTGTGTGTTCGGACTAAGATTATATTGTCAAACACAGCGCGTAGTCAATGCAGTCATTCTTCCAATTGAAGTAGATTTGCAGAAAGTTGGTGGTGATAGGCTTGGTTTTTGGAAAACATTAAACAAATTAAAGTTAACCTCGTTGGCTCAATTAACGCACATTTCAGCAACCATAGCGTCATGCACAGACAAAATGGATTAAAGAAAGCCAATGCCAGAACGTGTTCGCACATTTTACATCAGATTACAGTCAAACTCGGATAGCGTTCGGAGCATTGGAAGTTAATGTTTCCAACAGAAAGTGTTCAGTTGTGATGTCGGTAAAGTTGGCTAGCCAAATCATAGGGTCGTTTGGTGGTATGTAAAGGATTTCAAGGAAAACATTCAGTTATATTTTTCCACCAAAGACAACTTTACCCTCATATGTCTGCTAGTAAACTTGTCTGAAGACGATGAGTGATGCTCCACCATACTATGGGAATAGGACTGTTTAGTAAGCTCAGTGCATTCGTTCCTCTTTCTTCTATTAGTACAGTTCCCCAAAAGATGGCTAAGTAAATAGCAACTCAGTAAATTGCGAAGGAACGCGAAATATTTATTCTCGTAAAGATCATGGAAGGCCGTGTTTTGCCAGTAAGACCCCATCTAGAGGGTGGTTCGAGTGTTCAGTCATGCTGGCTCCAGTGGGCAGTTCACTAGCCTTTCTTTTCCAAACGTTTCAAGGTAGGAATGTGATTTGTTAGGCTTGAGACGTGCACATTTTGGACCGTGCCTCGAAGTCAATGTGAGAAAATAGCAAAGGACTGCTCCGAGCCTCTCTCCTCGTACTGGTGTAGGCTACGCCTCTACCTCTTGGCGCAAGTTTACGCCAGGACAACTGTACAAAATATTCAAAAGCGCAGTGCAAAAATCACGTATATTTTCACCGTTCGGAATGACGTATTTTTAGGAGACAGTGCTATCAGATGTCAATAAAGTAGGCAATGTGGCTCGGCTGCGGTGCCCAAGCACAGTCCTTAAACCACCTATTTGTGTGTAAAGGTATGCTCTGAGAGCAGAGCAAATGGTTCATCCATCCAGGCCTGAGTGAAGGCTATTTTTACCTTTTCTAAACATTCCTATAAATGCCGGACCAGCATGTTATAAAACTGACAAGTGTTCGCGCCATGTCACGCAGACATAACTACTCTGATTTATACTTTTTAATACTTATATTTAAATCCCTCAGGTTAGTGACCTAGACCACTGAATTTATGTGGGATAGAGGGTTACATTGCTTGAAGGTCAAAAAACGGTGTGGTAAGGAAAGCGGGAAGAGGTCTCGCATAGAAGGCGAGTTATACTAGCTGTGTTAGCGCATCGCTGCATGGTAACAAAGGATACTACTGAACGCCTAAGACATCATGACTGTTAATCTAAAGTTTGAAAACCTCTTTTCGTAGTGGATAGACCTCCTTTTAGGCGTGTTTTTGACATTTTATGGAATTTATAATGTTTTGTTTTTCCCAAGGTTACAGACCCGCTGGTATGTGTCTTATCGTGATTTTCGTTATGCACACTCGGGGCTCATGCTGACTTGCAGGTTAGAAGGCAAAAGGGAAAATGGCAACTGATTTGGTGTGGAACAGACTAGTGCAAAGGCAGTGGATTGGGAGATAATTTATTTGTATATAAACTGGACGAACACATCACATTGCAATTAGAAGACAAAGTCGGTTGTTCTTGATCACACTGGCGCGTATGCGCCGCATAGGAGGCACCATATTAGTGACTTTTGCCACCTATTGGCAGATTTTCTACTTTATGCAGTCAGTGGTAGGACGTGCGTCCATTCCTGTATGCATAAATACGCGTTCGTCAATGACAGAGAATTGCAGGTGGCGAGGCGAAGAGTAAGTGCTTATGGCCCAACGGATAGACCACGTCAGCGCCGAGCGACTGCACATGTTTTTGTTGCTGGAAATAGTCATTATTACTGACTGAATGGAGGCAGAATAAGACCAAAGCAATCAGGGAAATAGTTTCTGAAATTATTAGGTGCAGAACATGGAGTTAAGGAGATCCGGTAATCGCTTTTTAGAGTCAAACCCGAAATTTCCATAAACATCAGGGTCGAAGACAATCAACCACTTTGGAATAACCACGTAATTCCCATCCAACAAGCAGGTGGTATTAAATTTATGTGGTAAAGATGGTGTAACAGTATCCCCCCATGTTCATTGAAATTTGAGTCTGACCCTAAAATTTCCTGTCCAGATCACCTGACTCCATATCCTGCATTGAATAATTTCATAAATTATTTCCCCGATTATTCTCTGGAGTCCATATACCAGAAACCGCATAGAGAACGCTGGGGGACCCACTGAGGAGCCGAACTCCTCGTTGCTGCGTCAATCAGCAGCAGAAAAATCAGCGAAATACGTGCCTGGGCTTTCAGCTTGTATCTATGTCGGGAGTACGGTATACCATCTTTGCCATATGCATTTCATACTACTTGTTTGTAAAATGGGTATTACATGGTAATTCCGCAGTGGTTGATTGACTTCGACCGAAATTTTCATTGACATTTGGGGTCTAACCCTAAATTGTAATGCCCGGATCACCTGACTTCATGTCCTGCATTAAATAATTTCAGGAATAATTGCACCGATTATTCTCTGGAGTCCATATACCAGAAACCGCATAGAGAACGCTGGGGGACACACTGAGCAGCCGAACCCCTCGTTGCTGCATCATTCAGCAGCAGAAACATCAGCTAAACACGTGTCTGGGCTTTTAGCTTGTACCTATGTCGGGAATACGGTAGACCATTTTTGGCAATCCCAAAAGAATTCAATATCCATCTATCTTTTTGTCCTTTCCCTTTTCGGAAGATATATATATATAAGTAGCAATTGGTATTTTAATTATCCTTCAACTATGGAAATTGTGGGATTTCTGGTTACCTCCTGACATAAAAAGAGGACGACAGACTGTTGTCATTAACGTTAGATTTTTACTTGCATCAAAAATCATATCAGCGTTCTTGAATTCTGACGGATACGTCCAGCGTTCCAACACTATGCAGCTATATAAACAGAAAGTAGAGCACTAGTGCAGATAAACGGTATTTCGGTGGTGTGTAAACTACAGCTATGCGGTCCATCCTATAGTCGCGCCGCCTGTGAAAATTGGTGAAATATTTGCTCGGAAAGGTTTTCTTTGCAAACGAATCAACAGAATGAAACATCCTTTAGGTTTTGGGTGAAGAGCTCTGCGTCTGTAAATGTGCACAATTGTGTAGCGTTTCACAAAACATTTCCAAAAGAAGACAAGTTTTGATTTCGCATTTGAAATTCAGCGCCATACGAACACGTTAAACGCAAGTTAAGCTTATTCAATTAATTTAGATTTTTTAAACCGGTCTCACTCTGCCGATCATCGAACCTCTCCTGGAGTATCCTTTAAAACAAACTGTCGTGTTCTAATGGGCCACGATTCAAAATTAGTATTTGATGACCCAGCGCCGTCATATTTAACATCGGGACTCAAGTACTGAAAATATTCGTTCAAATTTATAATTTGCCGACAACTTGGAATGTCTTTAATAGATTCCACAGCCACATTTAAATTCCTAAATTCAAACGTTTTATTCAGGAATGCGGATTCAAATCTGGCGACTTACAGGAATATTTATCATGAAAGTGTCTAATTTCAGACAAAGGTTTAAAGAAAATGCTTAAAATGAAAAACTTACATCAGTTAGCTTATCCCAAATTTGAAAATTTTCAGATTTCTTTTGGCCTGACATTGTTGTGCTCTCTGAAGTACAAGATGTTTCACGCGATGTTGTTCGGAAATATTTCAAACTGGAAAAGGAAAGAACGCGTGCTCCGATATGGTAAATGTCTCTGAATATCTAAAAAAACGGACTCGTATTGTGAAAAATGGGAAGTCCCTGAAATTTATTTATTTACGAGAATCACCCTTCAAAGCAACAGCGTGAATATTCGTATTCCAAAAGAAGAAGAGAAAGATAAATGAGAGGAAGACGAAGAAGCGGAAGAAAAAAGAAGAATTGAGCTCAATCGGTTGGAAAAAATAAAGTACCCCTCCGCTGTTTCGAGCGCGTGCTGTCCTGTCCAATCATAAAATGAAATGTTTTGCTTAATCTGTCGTCGTTATTTTCCATTTCCTTCCAGTCTACTCGACGACAAACAGGCTTTGGAGTGGGCTATGTGGAGTAGGGTTTTGCACCCGCGGTAGGCGTATAATGCACCGGCAATCTGTTTTACAGTTGCGCGTGGATCAGTCCGACTATGTTAGAAGTATATATGCGATTTCACGTCCAAAACACAGACTCTCCTGCAGCCGGCTGCATGAAAAGAACTTTGCTCCAGTGCGATCATGACTTGTCTTCGTTGGAGTCAACTACCTAGAGCTTTATATGCTGTAGAGGAGCACATTCGAAGAAGCATCTCTACGCCACGACGTCTGCAGCTGCTGGCGGTCGCCTCTCTTATCCTCATGCCAGTGAAGTGCTTAGTGTCGCGCTTACAAGTTCCCCGGCTAAGAGTTGTTAGGTGTGCATCGACCTGCACGGTCACTTGCGAATTCATCGCAAAGACACTGTCGAACCAGCAACAGGAGTAGCAGTTGCATTAGCATTAGCTAACCACTCACACAATCAGTCAGCGCATTTAGTCGGTCCACGTTGATGAAATTCTGTGGTCAAAGGCCAAATCACAGCACCACGCAGCTCTTCAATAGTTTACGCACCACATACGAACCCTGACCACCTATTTTGGCATTTCTTACATAAGTTGGATGTGTAGGTGCTTTAAATCCTCTTGCATACAACCTTCGAGACAGAAATGCTGGTGAGCTCCAAATCGTTCACCCCAGTCTGCATGAAAATCTGGTGTATTTTTGTGGTCAGACAGACTGCTTAACTTTGTCGGCCACTGCGCCCACCCTCAGCAGCAGTTGGTGGACCGGCTCGGACAATCGCCTGGAAAGGAGAGAGTGCAGTCGACTGGTAGAGAATCTTCCTTACTATGAACAAACTGACAGGCCTGAAAATGTCGCGATGCGCTAAAGTTGGCGGCTATCGAGACTGTCGACTGATAATTTAACCCAGACATTGCAGTCAGTTCAGTGTGTGATTGTGCGGACTGGCCGACTGGTGGATGGAGAATCAGGCTGCAATGGCTCGTTTTTGGTGCGGCCGCAATGGTACTCTCGCGCATGAGAGATCTATTCCGCATAGAGCCTTCTGTTCGTATCCCTTTAATGCACCTTCAAACTCCATCAGAGTCCCAATAACGCTGAATTTGTGTTGACAAACTACCTCGTCTGGTAAACACCGGCCATGGGTTTGGCAGGTTCCTGTGGACAAGAAGCCTTCCGCTCTGCTCTGTAATCACATTTTAAACGCTTAATATACTGGCTTCCATGTAGGCTATTTCGTTATGAATTTTCTAGCCATGTGTAAAGCGAGAACAAAGAATTTTTTGTACCCACTAGGGGCTCCTTGATTCTTGCGTATATGACGCCCACTTTCTGTCTGTGAGCATGGGTTAAAGTTAGGAAGACTGCAATTTAAAACTTTAAATTGCGAGTTATTAGTAGACTACTTCCGAAATAGTATGTATCAGCTACAGGAACGAATGAAGCCATGCACATTAAGGGTTGCCCTCCGGTAGGCTCACTGACAGATGCAGATCACAAGGTTTTGGCCACCTTACGCACTAAATTCTCTCTATCTGGAAAGTTCATAAGGTTCCCCGATGGGAAGATTTCTCATTCGATATTAAAACACCCTTTCTGAAAAGAAGGAGTACACATGGGACTCATACGCATGATTTTCAGCCTTTTTCTAGCAAGAAATCGGCAGTGTGTCGGGTATGCAAGAAACCTTCCGTGTGGATTGAATTAACTAGGATACCATGGATAGCAGTTTTCTCAGACGCCTTGTGTGCTGCATACCTCATGATCTGCACGGTTCAGAACGACAATTTCCAACAGTCAATTCTAATTTACTGGGTAGAGTCCGGCACGATCCGTAACCTCGTATTAAGACCAGCACATCTAGCAAGACTGAGATATCCTAGTCAGCGCAATTCCCGCATCAGTTCTCCTAATGCGCCTCTTTCGGGCACAGGCTTGCGTGCGCGGGTCAGCGACAGTCGACTCGACTGACATCCCTATGTCCTGCATTATGTTCCTTACGGTGTCAACCCAACTTCACACGCCGCCAAGCCTGACATGGTGTCTGACGAATCACAGCCATCGAAACGGACCAATCAACTCTAAGGTTGTCGTGAACATGCTGTCATTCATGGGACATGAGCGCCTGCCCATCATGGCGAAACACGCGCATCCCATACTCATGTCACACGGTGTAAGCGGTATATGCTTCATTAAACCCGCACAAAATGCAAGTATGATTTCGGCGTCCGTCGCCTTCTTATCGAGACCTGGCATGAAGGCTGCTATAGGTTCGATTAGCACATCACGTTATCTCTTGCGGCCATATCTCTAGGAACGCTTCAGACACTAAGTACAATAACTGAACTATGGAGTTCTTTGAACAGACAATGGTCTAATGATGCCTTCTTATTATTTTTCGGATAGAAAAATGCAAAGGAGGAATTCTTCTATAAAAGATTAGTTAGCGCGTGAATAACAGTTTCCCTCACGTTGACAATTTAGTTGGGGATTTGTTGCCTACAGGCTTCCGCTGAATGAAAATACCAACGTATTGAAAACAATAACACACAAACAAGAAAAAAATTTGAAAACGGGAAGGATGACCTCAGGGCCCCCAAAAAGCACATGAGTATAGGAACCAACCGCAGGACAAATGTCTGCGCCAACTTCCAGGGACAATAGGGCTGGGGTTAGCGTGCAGTTTAGGATTTGGTTTAAACTTAGCGTTAAGGTAAGTTAGGGTTCAGTTTAAAGTCTAGGTTAGGGTTAGTGTTAACTGTAGGGAGATGAATTAATGTTGGATGAGGTTTAGTATTTTGGCTACGGTCTAGGTTGATGTTAGGTTCAGTGTTAGGTTTATGAACCTGGGAATATTTACCCTTCCTGTAATTCTACACAGGACAGCCTCTATTATTTGAGGGGGCACTCCTATTCCTGTGTCCTCTTTAAAGGGTCATGAAAATAAATGTTACCAAGAAGAGCGGAATTACGGAGGATACAAAAATTTGTGTCAAATGAGAAAATTTAATTGTCAGTTTAATTACCGTCCAAACAGTTACCGGCTAAAAGCGCAGACACACATTTAGACTATATTCTTCGGCTGTATGGAACAACCGTGCAGGGCTTCGAATAAGCAGAGGTTATCGCAGGTTCCACATCACGGTTTTTATCCCTAAAGATCCAAGTTTTAACGTTTTTCCTTCAACTTTGCCCAAATATGAGCAGAAGTCCTCAGCGGAACGTAGGACGGGTTACCACATGACAGTATATCAAAAGCCGTTTCAGTACTAAATACCTTATTCTTTGAGCTCTAGCCTTGAGGAAAATGATCAAGCGATGTTAAAAAGAAAATCTAACTAAACTTACGGTCATCATGCTGAACGCTGAGGGACACACTAATAAGCCGAAGCGCTCACATTTGCTCCTCGCACCATCAGAGAGTCAGCTGGGTATAGTTTCTGATTTAAGCTGATAATCATTTTCGGAAAATGACCAAATTATTTTAAAGGTTCAAATATGCTTTAGAACACAATAAACCTTATTTATCTCTTTCGAAAAAGGTACGACGTGTGGATAAGGCTGTCTTGTGACTGGCAGATGCAACAGGTTCGATCAAGTAATAATTTCTAGGAAATGGCTTGGCAATACGTTGGAGTAATCATTTCATATACAGTAAGTCGGCTGAAGATAACATGTTAACTGAGTGCATTGAATCAGCATGAAACGGCACGCTTCCATAATTATAAGTGTGCTTGTGACAAGTACGTTTTTGCGTGCAGTAAGTTACTAGTTTTGTTGAATCAGCTTCCAAAACGCACGTTCGGTTTTAAAAGGATTACACTTCTGAACGCAAAAGAAGTTATGCTTTTCATTTCGGAAATCTGTGTAGAACCTACAGATATTTTTGTATAAACAACATTCATATCTGTTTATGTAAAGCTTGAAGATCATTTCAGGAAAGGAATCAAACTGCTTAAATGAAAAAATGCTGGGAATTGATGAATTGTCAATTCCTCGACTAGGTTCGAGAATTCACCTGGCTATTTAGGAGTCTTTGTTCATGGACAAATGTTTGCAATACAAAAGTAGGCTTGAATAATTTACTGGGCTGCCACCGCATAATACGACGCTTACGGCTTAAAATGGAAGAGGGAAGAAGTTAACGTTTTTGCGATAAAGTCTAATCTACGACGGTTACTAACCGCAGGAGATAACTGCACAATGGTCAAATGCCGATAAGGAAAAGAACGTGTACTGTTTGATGAACGCTCACCGATCGTTAACAGAACTCACTCGTTTCGCTCTACCTTAAGGCTCACTCTCGAGCCCCACCAGTAGCCGCACAACAGCTAGTAGCAGAATTGGCAGATGTATATTGACGGCAAAGACAAGGGAGACTGGAATGGCCGGTCATATTCATCTGCCTATTCTACTACTAGCCGCCGCGCGGCTCCTGGCAGGGCTCGAGAGTGAGCCTCAAGGCAGAGTCGAACAGACTTCCGTTGGCGATCGGTGAGCATTCATCAACGAATGCAAGTCAATATTCCCTATCTAAGCTGGCAAGACAACGAGCCCGTGGCTCAAAGGTTAGAGCGTTTCACTTCTGGTCAACGGTTCGTGAGTTCGATCCTCGGGTGGTGCACCACCTTGGGTTGGTATGACCGGCTGAAGACGGCTAATAAGCCAGAAATGGTCGTTCCAGTCTCCCTTGTATTTGCCGGCAATATTAATCTGCCTAAAAGAACCTGTGCCATAATCATTCCTGTGACAAAAGGGGACTGGCTGACCATGGAATAACGAATGTATACTATATAGAGAGGTACTTTTGTAATAAAAATCCCATTTTCCTCCGGCATTCATAAAGAAATTCGTTGTTTAAAGCTGCTAATTCACCGCATCCACCTCATTTCCCGGATCAGTCATCAATGAACTGCCTCCATTTCTGTCGCAATAATTGTTTCTACCAAACGTATTATTTCCAGAGCAAATTTGCATAAGAGAAACAATAATTATTCACTATGTTGATTAAATACAATTATGGTACATCCTCTAAAAATGTTAATGCCTGTGAGCAGTTTTAAGAAGGTTATTCGCGCCACTAAAGGCGTTCGGAGTAAATAAAACACGTCTTGGTAAATGCACATACCTGACATACCCAAGTTTTAAATCGGTTATTTTGTATTGAACGACATACCATTCATATCTCTTCTTTAGATGCACTATGACCGTCGGTGGAGAAAAACTTAACTAGGCTGAATAAAATTACCGACAAAGATAAGGGAAACAGGAATGGCTATTAGTGACTTATTAGCCATCATCAGCCAGTTATAACCAACTCCAGATTTTGCAACCTCTGAGACTTGAAGTCACATTCTGGAGCCCCGTTAACAGCCGCGCAGTGACTAAATATGTAGGAAGAATCCCAACGGCTGTCGGTTAGGGGGGTTGGAATTATTCTTATTCTTATTCTTATATTACTAGCCGCTGTGTGGCTGCCGGCGGGGATTGTCAACTAAACAACCGCTGAACACCCCTCTAACATTTGTAAACTACGCTGATTATATATGAAGAAATGTGGCCTATCTAAAGCAACACATAGGCAGAATATTGGGAGATTCAGTATCGCCAACAGCTATAGAAAGCCTGCATTTTTTCGGTGATACGCTGATAAATCATACATCTGTCAATCACCCACACGCGAATTCTTTACTAATGTGTCCTATACCCCGATAAAGTAAACAAAAGCTAGTGTGAAACTCCCTACCTATAATAAATATTGCGGTCAGAGAATTGGTGAAGCAGTAAACAATCCTGGTATGTTCCATTTAATAGGCGTTAGATTATCTCGTTGCGTTTACCAGACAAACATAGCAAACACCTTAAGGGTTCCTATAAGGATGTACGTCAATTTAATAGTAGTCATTTTGAAATGATAATTAAGACACGATGCGGGAATATTTTGGTAAAATCTAACTCGAAACAAGCGTGCATATGGCCTCGATTGTTGTCATTTATGACTGAATGGAGGATGGCATCAGTAAAGCTTATGCAGATGATATAAGTAGATTGAATAATGTAGTAACCACATACGCACAATCTTAGCTGTTTTTAATGGATACGCTGCTATATGATAAAAATTTCGTGTGCACTTTAATGAATAAATGGGACTTTTCTCCCCGTCCGGGTGAAAACGTGGTATTTTGTGCGATTGGCCATATCGTGTGTGTCCCACGTAGAGGGGCTCCTGCTGCTCCATCTGTCACTTGGTTTAATCTCAGTACCCTAAACTGACAGTTAACTGGTGCGCGCGGGGCGAAAGGGAGAGAATGAGGCCGATTCTGCGCACACAATTACCATTTCACGTCAGTGCATACGGTTCTGAGGAACTTACTGGTAACTACGCCCAGGGGGTTGATGTGTCATTGACGTTTTCAACTCCAAAGATTTGATAGCTATCTAACTGAGTGACGTGTAAATCCAGATGAGAGCAATATGTTGTAAAAGTAAAGAGCTAGGTAAATGTAAAATATCTAAAAATTCGACTTAACTCTCTGCACACCTCCGGTTTAAAAGGAAAATCACGCGAGATTTTGAGTGGCGTTGGGCTGGAGTTGAACCATACAGATACAGCTTCTTTAACATTTAATGCCGTTTGTCTCTGCTATAGGTAATAATATTTACCTGATTTATTACTGAAACAAATACAGCCCTGGTCGGTCAGTTCCAAATCTAACGCGAATACATAGATTTCACGTAGATCCAGCAGTCGTACTGTATTAAGCAGTGTTATATAAAGGGAATAGGCCTTAAACTTGAGCGCTTTCTGGGGACTCAGTGATTGATGGAACTGCAAGGTTTGTATCATTCATTTATTTAGGCCTTGTCACTATGGAATGTAGCTAAATAAATAACAGACTACCATATTCTTTAAGATTTAACAGACTGACAAAAATATATCAAAAAAGCCTACTTATGGTTGACTGTTTATAGGACCTCTACCTACTGAACTACAGTAGACAATCTGAGAAGATATCAGTATCAGCATCAGTATATTTTAGGGAGATATAGGCGAGTTACATTTGAATTGTTTTTAACATTCTCCTTTATCAAGTGTTGCAAAATAGTTTGTATGCCCCAGTGTTTATGGTAATGATTCAGAGTTTACATTATATGGTCTTACAGAAAACAAAAATTAGAGGTTATATGGTACACTAACTGGTTTCGTAAAAACACGGAGCAGTGTTCGAGTCTTGTGCTAATTGAAGCCAGGCATCCAATAAAAGAAACTTGAAAAAAAAGTGAGACTATAGAATGTACAAAATACGTGATCAATTTTCCAAAGTTGTAAATAGGGACGGACGAATTAGACACAAAGTGAAATCATCATAAACCTGTCATAGGTTTGCATTTACGTACTGAAAATGAAAAGATTAACTTGATCCTCGTTCATAACTCGGATGGTAAACATGGACGCTAATTTTAAAGTTAAAAATTGACATTTGATGGCAAAATTATTGCCGATAAGCATTCGTCAATATCTTTTAATCATATAACAATAAATATCAATTTCATATCAGTTGGACCGAAGATAGCAGTGGATAATGAGCGCGAAGTATGTGTGTTAAGATACAACAGTGTCACCTTTGGATAGGCAAAAAACTAATATACTATAAGGTCGCGAAGGGCTTGAAGTAAAACCTGAGCTGTATTATAAACAGGTGGCATCATGGGTACTTCATCATAATTTTTAACGGACAAAAGCGCAAAGGATCATCTTTTTTCAACTCACATTTTACTTTGTATTTGCGAGAAACTACTGTATTTTTAAAGGAACCTGAGCATCCATAAAACCTACAATCAAACCGAAAAGAAGACCGGCTAATTAAAGAAGGTAAATATAGCTTGATAGCAACTGCTACCTCTGATACTCTAATTGCTTTGCTCAGATTTGATTATTCATGTCTAGCAGGATATCCACAGAGGATTACCCACAAATTTTACGTAATAAAATAAGTTAATTTTGCGGGTAACCCACTGTTTGCGTCAAGCAGTCTTCATGATGAGACCTTCAATCATTATCTAACTCCCATTTACAGGGACCAACTAATACAGAGTTGAACGCGAAGTTGGCGGTATAAGCGAAAAATTATCTAGCTTCAACGATAAATGCTACGGGTATGATTGGAGTATGTAAACATGTTAACACTGGACGCAACGCAGTCCAGCCAGTCTTAATTTTCGGTCAAATACTTATTGTAAATTATAAATAATTTTTCATCAATTTGATGACTCGAGTCATTGATCCGGAATTTTATTCTATGGAGAGAAGCGGGTCATTTGTGTAATAATTCAAGTAAAAAGAAAATTTAAAATTTAAATAAATCTTTACGGATGCTTTTTGGAGAGGTTTCGATGACGAACGTTTGGCAAATCCTAGCAAATTCAACTAAAGTGTTATTGCGCCCCAGAGAACATTTTAAAAAGACCGGTGGCCTTCAAATCGGGCGTCCTAATTAAGCTGTGTTCCGTTTGCCGTCAATGGCCTCCGGGTGATAAAATTTAATAGTTCGTTAAAATCATGATTCAAAAGAAAACTTAGTCAAGAATCACAAAATTAAACTCAGAAAAAATCTGATCTATTGTACTATAAATCACTTAATTTTGCATAAGCCGTACTTTTTAAACCATCAGTCAACATATTGCTCAAAGAGATGACATAACTGACTCCGTAACGCCCAGCATTCTTACTGTGGAAATCAGAGTTACCGAAACTCATCAAGAAGCGGAAAAGGCATACGCGATTAACGTCAAAGGAGACGCAGTAGGGCCCATAAAATTGACAAACGCAGCAGGAAGTTTGGTTGGCGCAAAATTGAAGTGCTTGTATACAAATGCTCAAACACTTATATCAAAACTTGACAGGTTAAAAATTTGCCTTGCCGAAGTATTTATGGATATAATAGCAGTAACCGAAACCTGGCTATCGGGCAGTATTCGAAATAGCAAAATAACATTGTCTGGATAACAAATATAGCGGGTGGGCAGTGTGGTGGAATAATTGTTAATGTGAAAGAGGTGTTAAAAGCGTTCGACAAGACGACTTAGTTTGCGTGCAGCATGGTAGCCATATGGTTGAAAATCAAGGCTATTGGATCTCCATGTCTGGATGTCATTACTGTCTATCGGCCACCTGACATAGACCGAGTCCCAGACGTTCACGTGTTGGAACGATTAGAAGAGTGCTCCAGTCGACCTAATGTCATGATTATGGGTGACTTCAACGCACCAGGAATTAACTGGAGCACTATTCAATCATCATACCCGAAATCGACTTTTTATTATGTTTTTTTCCAAAAGACCTTGAAGGCATTCCTCACACAACATGTCCCTTTCCCCACCAGAACACGTGAAGGACAAAGGGCTAACTGTCTCGACCTGGTTTTCACGAAAACATCAGGCTGCATTGACGAGATTATTTCAATGCCTCCGCTCGGTCGTAGTGATCATGTGGTGCTTATGTGGGACTACTCCTTATTCTCCGTTGTGCCTGCTATAGAGGAAAAACAAAGTTATGTTTGGCAAGGACATTTTCATCACATGCGAGTAGATTTAACAAACCTCAACTGGACCGCAAAGTTTTCGAGCTCTGTGAAAGAAGATTGGGGAATCTTCCGGAATGCTCTTCTGCCAATCATTGGTAACCCCTGCCCACTAACGAGAGTTCATCAGAGCAAGCGTCCTGGGTGGCTAGACAGCAACCTTAAAATGGAAATAAACAGGTAGCTCAAAGTGTGGAGAAAATACTGCGAGCAAAATCAATTCGCATATTTTAACAAGTATAAAACACAGAGAAACAAAATGAGATGCCTCATCCTTAAAACGCGACGAGTATTCGATTTAAGGTTGCTGCAAAAGGCAACAAAGAATCCAAAGAAGTCTATAGATACCTAAGCAGATGAACAAGCATAAGCATCAAATCCCGATGACTTAGACTGCCATGGGTGTCAAAATTGCTGAAAACAGGGACAAAGCCGAGTACTTTTTACAGTTCTTCGGCTCACTTTACACAAACGACGCAAGGCCCCTTCGTCCCTCAGCGTATAACCTGCCGAATGCAAACATTAGCTACCTACTTTTCTCAGAATATAAGATCCGATAGTAATTAAAGGAACTAAAGAGTTGAAATCTTCAAGACCAGATGAGCTTCCACCCGAATTTCTGAAAGTACTCGTCAATGAACTTTCCGCACCTCTGTCAGTGCTCTTCCGAATGTCATTTGACTACGGAACACTTCCTATTGATTGAAAGCTTGCTTGGGGTGGAATTGAACCGGCGACCCTACTCCTACAAGATTAACGCCTACCCGACTGCGCCATCGCGGCACGCTCGGAGTGGCGCTCTAAAAGCCTTATAAATTGGTTACAGCCAAAGTACGAAGAAAAATATTGTGGCGGTTGTCAAACGCTAGCCTCCAAGTTAAATCAACTGAAGGAAGAAATCAGGATTATAAAGAATTTCATACAGCAGACCCTCGTTTCAGAGGATCGATTGCCAGCATCAACGCATAGGATAACACGGAGTAGAGCACGAGGCAACCTACACAACAAATCCCCAAATATATACAATGTGGTATCTGAGATAACAGTCAAGAGTAGTGACGCAGAGCCTCCAGTAACACTGAAGAATAAGAAAAAGGTGAAGGTAAGGCCACAGGGATGGGTACCAAAAATCCGAAGGGAATGATGTCAAACTCGCCAGAAAAGCAATCGAAGGTACAAAATGAAATTGATCAAAATAAAACAATGAACGATCTAAACGAAACACGACAGATAACTATTAATGAAATAAGTCTCCAGGCCACGCGCGCTTCATCAGAGGCAAATATAGAGGAGCTGTTGTCCACCGAATGGATGACACAAAGTAAATCCATAGCGGTAATACCTCGTCAAGCCAAAGACGTTGAAGGCAGTATTGAGGAACCCCCAACATCAGCCAGGCAAATTATTCAACAGAACTCCCTGGATAGAGGTGCTGTGGACAGGTCACAATGCATAATCGTCCATGGGCTTCGTGAATCAACTAACGAAATCCCCAGGTGTAGAATAAATGATGATATCATGGCCTTGCAAGAGTGTTTGAGTGAAATAATAAGGGAGGATGAAAAAAATAGGGTTTTTAAACTTTTCCGACTAAATAGTAAAGATAACACAAACTTCCTATGAAATAAATCAATGTAATTTTGTAAAACAAACTTCAGAGAGACCTTCTAATCGAGCGCACAGCAGGGGGAGTCCCTGGTCACAGAGGTATGTTTTTCAACCGGACTACTCCGTACAAGAGAGAATGAAATGGAGAGCGCTAAAAGCGGAAGTGGAGAACTTGAAAGAACAGGGAGAGAAGAAACTTGTAATAAGGAACGAAAGTGATTATTCGAATACAGAAACCCCTTCTGTGGAGGACGCCCATCATTCTGACAAAAGTCCCACGGTCGGGCAACTAATCCAATGCAACAATTTACATAATCCAGTTCTACTGCGGAAATATGCAAAGTATCTTGAATATGGACTAATCCTGTGCGAATGTCGGTCCAGCTGCCTCAATTGAAGAATGCAGCGACATAGCCGGCTTAAAACACACAAATAAACTAAAATGTTTATATACCAATGTCCAAAGCCTACTCCCTAAATTAGACGAGCTTAAGATATACGTGTGCCAAACCTTACCAGATATCATCTCCATAACTGAAACGTGACTGACCGCAAAGGTGAACGATCGTGAAGTTGCCATCCCCGGTTTTCAGTTATTCAGAAAGGATAGAACAGGACGTCATGGTGGGGGTTTGCTGACTTATGTCAGATATGGCCTGCTCGCGTCAGAAAAAAAGGAAAAGCTCACGTGCGAAACTGAAGCCATCTGGCTCACCATCAGAACGCCGGGGTCTCAAGCACTTGAGATCCTAATGGTCTACCGACACCGAGAAACGATCCGCAGTCAGACAGTAAAATGAAAGAGGATTTAGAATCGTTTGCTAGTCGATCCGAAGTTATGATTATGGGTGACTTTAACGCTCCGAATATCGTTTGGAATCTGAGCTCGGCACGAGGCTCGGAAGTAAACTTCGATCGCTGCCTCCTAGAAGCTATACACAAAGGCTTCTTAACTCAACACGTCCTGTCTCCGACCAGAATACGCGAGGGGCAAAAAGCTAATTGTTTGGACCTTGTATTGACAAAGGCGCCTGACAGCTTAGATGTTTTGAACTGTCTATCCCCACTGGGCAAAAGTGATGACGTAGTCCTACAATGGGAATATTCACTCTTCTCTGTCCCCGATCGAAGCATCACAGTCAAACGCAACCTATGGCGTGGAGACTTACCCAAATGAAAATTGATGTGCGCCATTTAGATTGGAATGAAACATTCACCGGGTGTATTCTCGAGGATTGGTTGCAATTTAAGGTTGTATTACAAGGACTTATCACCAACTACTGTCCTCATTCGAGGAAAAGGCTGAGCATCTATCTGAGTTCTTTCAGTCGGTTTTTACGAGAGAAGCCAATCTTACCGCTGATAACTATAGTGCGGAAGAGATCCCGACAATTGACTCAGTGGTCATAACAGAACCTATTGTTCTGCAGGAACTACTGAAGCTGGACGAAACCAAATTGCCAGGTCCTGGTGTAATACCGGCAAAGTTGTTGAAGGAGTTGGCCGTAGATTTGGCAGAACCTTTGTGTCTACTCTTCCAAGCCTTCCTCGCTGCAGGCAGATTGCCACCCGATTGGAAGCCTACGTGGATTTCCCGATTGATAAAAGTGGCAGCCGGGCTTCCGCAAATAACTACAGGCCGGTAAGTCTCACCTCCATATGTTGCAAGATTATGGAGCGAATCATCAAACGTGAACTGATGCAGTTTCTGGAGCGGCATCATCTTCTCTCTGACGCGCAGCACGGATTCCGCAGAGGAAGGTCCTGTTTAACTAATTTGCTCTACTGTCCGGAACGATGGACCCGAGCGGTCGATGAAGGAAATTTAGTGCACGCAGTCTACATAGACTTCAAGAAGGCCTTTGATAGCGTGCCTCACCAACGTCTCCTATACAAACTCAACCGTATTGGGGTAAGGGGCAAGCTTTTGAAGTGGATCAAAAACTTCTTGATTGGGCGATCTCAGATTGTCCGTCTTGGCGATCAACAATCGGCGGAGGTGGCGGTTGAGAGTGGGGTTCCTCAGGGCTCCGTCCTGGGCCCTATCCTATTCCTTATATACATTGATGACTGCGTAACTGGCTTTGACTCTGACACCGCCATGTTTGCTGACGATAAAAAGCTTTGGAAGGTCATCCACAACGCAGCTGATGAAGAAACTCTACAGGCGAACTTGCGTCGACTCGAGGAATGGTTGCACAACTGGCTTCTCCCATTCAATGCTACCAAGTGCAATATTCTGCGATTCGGCAGAACCAGCTCTGGGCACCAGAGAATTTACTATCTGGACAACACACCACTACCAGAGGTAGAGGCTCAGAAAGATATAGGAGCATGGATCACGCCCACACTGAAGCCATCGTTCCATTGCTCAAAAGTTGCAAAATCTGCCATGTCAAGCTTGTATCTTATTAAGCGAGTGTTTGCAAAGGTCGACAAAGAGTGCTTTAATAAGGTCTTCGGGATGTTCGTGCGACCACAATTGGAATTTGTCATACAAGCCTGGAGACCGTGGTCTGTCAAAGACCACAACACCCTTGAGAAGGTCCAAAGACGTGCAACCAAGCTTGTTCAAGGTCAAAGCTGCCTGCCTTAGGAGACACGATTGTCTAATCTTGATCTGTTTCCTCTGGACTATAGACAGCTACGCGGTGACCTAATACAAGCCTTTCGCATGCTGCGGGGTCAGGATTGTTGCCTTGCATCTGGCGAATATTTTGAGCTGGCAACTACCATAACTTTGCGAGGACATCCTATTAAACTACGTGTGACAGGTGCAAGACTCGACACAAGAAGGTTCTTCTTCTCCAACAGAGTGATTAAGGCCTGGAATGCTCTGCCTGCGGACATAATCATGTCCCCATCCGTTGACACTTTTAAGCGGAAGTTTGACCAGTACAGCCATAAGTACAACGACGACATCCGAACCTAACACATTTCCTGAAACATACTCCCATCCACAATTTAAGCGTCATATAACGTACTACTCCCTATTTTAGAGTAACATTAGTTTATTATTGTTTGTCCGATGCCCTGCAGTGTGTCGGGGAGATAACCCTTTGTCCGACGTCACTTATATGTCAGCCTTTTTTTGATTTGCAGTGTCATTGACATCAATACGGAGCTCAAGGCTTCGCCTATATTTCCCTTAATAAAACTGAACTGAACTGAACATATAACTCCCTTGTATAAAAGCGGTAGCCTGGCGTCAGTGACAAACTACAGGCCCATAAGCTTGACATGAATCCTTGGCAAGATTATGGAAAGGATCATCAAGAGTGAATTGGTGAAATTCCTAGAGACTCATAATTTGTTATCAAACTGTCAACACGAGTTCCGAAAACGAATATCCTGCATAACAAATTTGCTGCAATCGCTCTAGAGGTGTACCCAAGCACTTGAATATAGACACGCGGTTCAAATTGCCTTCATTGACTTTCTAAAGGCCTTCTACACTGTTCCGCAACAGAGACTGCTGTACAAGTTAGAAGGAATAAGAATCACAGGTAACCTTCTCAAATGGATCGAGAAATTATTAGTGGGTTGGCGCCAGGTGTATGCATCGGCCAAACGAGGTCAAGTTCTGCTGCGGTCTAGATTGGTATTCCTCGGGATTCAGTGCTAGTGCCAATAATGTTCCTAATATACGTGGACGATTTTGTCAGGGATCGGGACTGTGAAGCAGCAATATTTGCTGACGACATGAAAATCTAGAAAGTCATCCAGAGACCTGTCGATAAAGCTTAACTACAGATCAACTTAACTTGGTTCAAGTAGTGGTCGAATCATTGGCTTTTGTGGTTAAAAGTCGATGAGAGTACAATATTTCACTTAGGCAACCCATCCGAATCTGCCAACAGTAGAAGCTACTTTATTAACGGTGAAGCCTAACAAGACGTTGAAACCCAAAAGGACCCTAGTGTGCTGACGACTGCCACCTCAAAACCATCCCCTCACTGCTCGAAAATGTTGAAGGGTGCAATGAATGTTTGGCATGCCATTAAACGAGCCTTTTTGGATTTCGATGACGATCTCTTTGCTAAGTGGTTCGGAACATTTGGAAGACCGCATTTGGAATATGCTGTACATGGTAGGAGGCCCTGGACAGTTCAAGATCAGAACTGCCCCGAAAGAGTACAGAAGAGCGCCACCAATATGGTTAGGAGTCAAAGCTCCTTGTCATAGCAAACCCACCTAACGAATCTTCATCTGTTCCCTTTGAGTTATAGGCAAATGCGTGGTGATCTCCTGCAGACGTTCCACAGTGTGAAGGGATTGGCTTGTTGACTGGAATTCTCAGACTTCTTTGAATTTGCTGCCACAACCCATCTCCGAGGTCACCCATTGAAACTGCGTGTCCAGCAGGCAAGACTGGATGTGCGCACGTTCTACTTCTCTAACACAGTGGTTTAACCATAGAATGCCCTCACTGAAATCGTCGGGATGTCACCATCGATGGCAAGCTTTAAAAGGAGTGTTGACAGTTTTATTTTCCAAAACGAGCTGAAACGATGAGGAATTTATCTTAACCCTCGAGATTCATGCACTACTTGTCATATTTTATGATCGTCTTTGAACTTTTTAACCCACGTGGTTTCTTTGTACACTGCACTTACTTTCACGTTACGAATAGGGTACTCAAAGGCCCATGCCTGTTTCCCTCAATAAAATGAATTGAGAACAAATTACAGACGTCGTAATGGGAATCGATTATTCCATACGGATAAATAAGTTAAGGATTTTTGCGAGAAATTTATGTCAGCCTTAACCCATTATATAGAAAATAGACTTAAACCCTTGTGCTCCCTATTTATCTCCGAAAAAAGCAATCGCATCAGGTTTTGCTGTAGTAAAGATTGAGAACTTAAATTCATCGGTATGCATAATCCTACTATCCTTATTTCAAAAGTGATTTTTTTATAGAAGTTTCTAATTTCATTTATTTATTTATTGTAAGTTTGCAGGCAAGATCAAGAGATATATACAGTGGGATGACAGTGAAAAACCTCCTGATCGTTCTTTCAAGGGATTTTAGGAGAAAAAACTTCAGCTTATTGAGTGTTTACATTTACAGACAGGGAAGGTTTGATACAGGTGCGCGGTGTATTCGTTCTCCCTTCAGTTTTATGGATCCATTATCCTGCCCCAGATGAAGGTGTGTCGGCGAACGTTAACTCGCTCTCCACTGAGAATTAGCTGATTACGGGCTGTAGAGCCAGCCACATTACCCTCAGTATGAAGTCTGGCACAGGGTTCAGAGTCCGCAAACGCCATCAGAGCAGAAGAGAGATTCCACCGAGTCATCACCCTAAATTCGTGAAAGGTGACTTGCATGTAGAGAACTAGTGACAGCTCTCTTAGACAAAGGATAGCTTTGTTGAATTTTGATACTTCTGGGTTGCCTATTCCAAATTTCTGTGTGGTTTGCTGGAAAAAACTGGCGCTATCTAAATGTGCGGGCCAAAGGACGAAATAAAAAGTCAACTCGATTACTGGAGTGCCGAGAGTGGTCGAGCTGCCTCTGAGTAAAGAAATGCTGGATCGACTCTACTTCATTTGTTCCCTTGCGTGCATAAGTCTATATAGAAACGAGCAGTATTCCGGAATAGGTCTAACGTACATTTTACAAATGTTGTTTCTAATATTTATGGTGTTAAAATTTCTGATAATAAACCAAGTAGTATGGCGTGCTTTCAAGACAATCAGGGTGCAGTGCTCTGAAAGATTAAGACCACTGGAATATGATATGCCCAGATCCATAATAACTCCGGGCACGGTTTGTTCATGACTATTTATGCTTAGCTGGGGCTGAGGATCGTCGCCTCCAACCATAACGGAGCATTTGTGTCATGAAAGAGAAAGTCGTCATGTGCAACCACTGAATAAAGGCCTGAAGATCCTTTTTAAGAGCTCAAGCACAATGTTGTGATTTGCCGGTGAATATTGATAGGCAACTTTTAAATCGTCAGCGTACATAGAGGGCATACCTTATTAAAAATCAGGAACGTCATTGACAATAAGGCAAAATAATAGTGGGCCAAGCACGCTCCGCTGAAAAACTCCACTCCTCACATGTGTGGGTTTGGAAATAACATTGAAAATTTAACTCGCTATATGTGAGCGTCCAAATTGAAGGCCATTACGTTCAAAAGCTTGTTACCTATGCCACAGGAGGCAATTTTTAGCATGAAATTATGGTCAACCTGATCAAAAACCCTAGTGAGATCGAAATAAACGGTTAAAAATGCAAAACCGTTGTCTCTGAATTGTTATACATGAGTGGGGTGTAGGGGTACTAGTTAGGGGTAGCACCACACAGATAGCATTTGGTCACTCCATTTGTCTCGTATAGGTGGTGAATGCTCCTGTGGCCGCCTCTAACTGGTACCCAACTCTCTCCTGTGGCTCCTAGAAGTTGGGTTCTTCCCAGCGGCCACGACCGTCACGACCGGCGGGCTTAACCAGGTGAGGGTCTCCGGTGTTGTGTGTGCCTCCACGCCCAGTATGTCTGACTCCCGAACTTACCACCTCCCCCCTCTCAAAAAGTCCTACGGTGGGGCTGACAGCAACCCCATAGGCGGCCCAGACTAACTCGGGTCGTTCTCCCACTAAAACAAAACCGTGACCCATAGTGGAGTTCGGCAGCCGTCTGGGATGTCCGAGCAGCCCTATTTAGGGAAAGCACTGCTTGCCTCCTCGCGGTGGAAGGGGCTAGAAAATGTGCCCTAAAGAAATGCTGGTTATCACGTCTTCTGCAGCTGGCCGCGGCTCGCAGATCGCAAAATACGCGGTCGTAAAACTCAAACAAACAACAATACCCCCGTCCCCATCCCCCTCGCCATACCCTCTAGGCTGCTCGGGTGAGTCCAGTCACACTAGCAGCCTGGAATGTTCGTTCCCTTTTAGACAATCCTAGGAGCAACCGGCCGGAACAGAGGACGGCGCTAGTCGCTCTGGAACTGGCGCGCTACAAGGTGGACATTGCTGCTCTCAGCGAGATCCGATTCTCTGGGCAGGATTAGCTGTAGGAGATGGGTGCCGGCTACACCTTCTTCTGGAGCGGCCGGCCAAAGGCAGAGCGACGCGACGCTGGTGTTGCCTTTGCCATCCGGAACGATATCGTGGGACGTCTGCCCTGTCTGCCGCAGAGTATCAATGATCGCCTGATGAGCCTCCGCCTGCCTCTTCAGAGAGACCATTTTGCCACCAACATCAGCACCTACGCTCCCCAATGACGAGCTCTGATGCGGCGGAGGACAAATTCTACGAGGACCTGCACGCCCTGCTGGCGACTGTGCCGAAGGTGGACAAGTTAATTGTCCTTGGTGACTTCCACGCCCGCGTCGGGACGGACCACGCTGTCTGGTAGGGAGTGCTGAGCCCCCACGGTCTCGGTAGCTGTAAAGATAATGGCCTCCTTCTTCTGCAAACGTGTGCGGAACACCGTTTCCGGCTGACCAACACCTTCTTTCGCCTTCCGACGCGGGAGAAGGCCACGTGGATGCACCTTCGGTTGCGTCGCTGGCAGCTGCTGAACAATGTTCTCGTCCGGAGGCGAGATCGACAGGACGTGCTGGTAACCAAGGCGATCTGCGATGCCGACGGTTGGACAGATCACTGCCTCGTCATCTTTAAGATGAGGCTCTGACTGCAACCCCGACGGAGGCCCCAAGGTAAGCAACCGCCAGGTAAGTTAAATACTCTTTTGTTTAATTTGACTGCTCACTGTTTTGATTTCAGCAACCAAATAACCGAGAACCTGGAGAACCTGCATGCTCCAGATAATTATTCCACCGTGGAAACACGATGGTTTCAACTGCGAAATGTAATCCAGTCCACCGCCCTCGAAGATCTCGGACAAGCACGCCATCAACACCAGGACTGGTTTGACGACAATAACGCCGCCACCAGCAAATTACTTGCGGAGAAGAATGGACTACACAAAGCTCACAATGACCTAAGGACTGATGCTACCAAAGCAGCCTTCTTGAGAGGCCGCCGCCTTCTAAAGCAACAGCTGCGGGAGATGCAGGACGCCCGGATGATACGAAAGGCTGAGGAAATCCAGGGGTATGCGGACCGTAATGAAATGAAAAACTTTCTAAAGCCATCAAGGCCATCTACGGTCCCTGCATCAAGGGGACCGCACTATTGCACAGCTCTGACGGCACAACACTGCTGACAGACAAATCGCAACTTCTGAAGCGCTGGGTCGAGCACTTCAGATGTGTCCTTAATTGCTCATCAGCCATCTCCGATGCTGCCATTGACCGGCTCCCTCAAGTGGACACGAACAATGACCGAGATCTGCCGCCTTCCCCACCAGAAACCAGCCGGGTCGTGCAGCAGATTTACAGCGGTGAAGCACCGGGTTCCGACGCAATCCCACCGGAAGTCTACAAGCACGGTGGGCCCCGGCTGATGGCAGAACTTACAACAATCTTCCAGGAGAGGTGGCGCCAAGGACAAATTCCTCAGGATTTCAAAGACGTGACCATCGTCCATCTCTACAAGCGGAAGGGGAACCGACAACTCTGTGATAATCACAGAGGCATATCGTTGCTCAACATCGCCGGGAAGATCTTCGCCCGTATCCTTCTCAATCGGCTGAACAGTCACCTAGAGCAGGGCCTGCTCCTCGAAAGCCAATTTGGCTTCCGTCGACATCGCGGCACGACCGATATGATCTTTGCCGCCCGCCAGCTACAAGAGAAGTGCCAGGAGATGCGAACTCACCTATACACTAATTTCGTGGATCTGACGAAAGCCTTTGACATGGTGAATCGCGACGGACTGTGCAAAGTCATGCAGAAATTCGGCTGTCCTGAGCGGTTCACGCACATGGTGCGTCAGCTTCATGACGGAATGACGGCGCGCGTCCCTGAAAACGGTACGATATCCCAAGCATTTGCACGACCAACGAAGTGAAGCAGGGCTGCGTATTGCTTCCCACCCTGTTCAGTCTCATGTTATCGGCTATGCTGATGGACGCCTGCCATGATGAACAGCCTGGGATTCGCATCGCTTACAGAACTGACGGGCACCTTCTCAATTGTCGGCGTATGCAGGCTTCAACGCGCGTGACTACAGTCGATGACTTGCTATTCGCGGACGACTGCACCCTAAAGACCGTGACGGAGGAGGAAATGCAACGGAGCATGGACCTCTTCGCCGCAGGCTGCACCAATTTTGGTTTAACAATCAGTACAGCCAAAAAGGTTTTCATTCACCAGCCGCCACCCAGCGTGGAATACATTGCTCCCCGAATCAATGTCAACTGTGCTTAACTCAAAATTGTGGAAACCTTTGCTTATCTTGGAAGCACGCTGTCACGCAACATGAGAATCAATTGTGAGGTTGCCCAACGGATCTCCAAAGCCAGTCAGGCCTTCGGCTGGCTCCAGGCCTCCGTGTGGAATCGCCACGGTATTCACCTTAACACCTAACTGAAGATGTACAAGGCCGTTGTCTTGACGGCACTCCTTTACGGAGCGGAGACCTGGACCGTCTTCTCGAACCAAGCCAGGAAGCTGAATCACTTTCATCTCAGCTGCCTCCGCAGAATACTGAAGCTGAGATGGCAAGACAGGATCCGGACATGGAAGTCCTGGAGCGGAACGGAATTCGCAGCATCCACGCCATGCTGAGGCAAGTGCAACTGCAATGGAGCGGCCACCTGGTAAGAATGGACGACGAACGACTACCCAAACGACTTTTTAACGGAGATGTCGCTACGGGCGCTCGCCGACAGGGAGGCCAAAAACGATGGTAAAAGGACACTTTGAAAAAATCGCTGAAATAACTGCAAATCAACCCGGCGACCTGGGAGGACCTCACCCAGGATAGATCAGCATGGACAAGATCTGTGAAGATTGGTGCAACAATCTATTAGGCCAACCGGATTATCGCCGCCAAGGCGAAAAGAGCGGCACGAAAGTCACCAGCGCCCCGGACCAACACCGCCGATGCCCAGGCCCTTCCAACATGCCCGCGTTGTCAACGCATCTTCGCGCGTGAATCGGTCTGGTCGGACATCTTTGGACGCAATGCACCAACAATCCGCCAATTCCAACTTATACGTCAAATTCTGCCAACCCTCCTTCGAACTCTTCCACGCTCACTCCTGGCATCAATTCCATCACTCCCACCATCATAGAGATTACATCCCAATACTCATCGCCTGTTGCCCCTACCACCGCAACCACCATCAGCGCCATCACCGCCATCACAACCTCCACCAATACCAGCATTGGGGACTCTCTCCTAAGCTGTCCTCAATGCGACCGCACATTCACCTCACGCATCGACCTGGTCGGTCACTTGCGAATCCATCGTACATAGACTGGTGAACCAGTGCCTGGAGCACCAACACACAGCAGAGATCGCCGTCTCCACTGCCCTCACTGTCCTCGCGCATTCACTCATCGCATGGTCCTATTCGGTCACATGCGCATCCATGACAGCGGAATTCACCGCAATGCTGAAAAAACTGATACCCCATGAACACCCTCCGGTCCTACCATTCTCACCACCACAGCCACCGCCACTATCATGAACGACACCCCCCAGCCTCTCCCGATTTCTCCTGCCCACACTGCGCCCGCAATTTCAACTCACGCATTGGCCTGGTCAGTCACCTGCGAATCCATCGCACGGAGGCTGGTGAACCAGTGTCTGGGGCCCCGACATACAGTCGCTGCGCCCGCCTCCACTGTGCTCACTTCTCCCGCACATTTACACACCACATGGGCCTATTAGGATACATTCACCTCCACGACAACATGCGGTAAACCCCGGAGGCTAAGCCACATCAGTGAACACCATTAACACTAATACATAAACAAAACCCTCTTAATTGTCATGATGTACCTGATAAAATCACGGTTTCCTAGGAACCGTGGCTTGGAAGGCTGCCAATCTGACGCTTACACCAGACCACGCCGTCGGCCTAGTGTATGTGTTGTGTGTGTCGAGTTGCTGACCAGCGGACTGGATTCAGACGGCGATGGCTCCACTATATCCCCTGAGTAATTTAATCCTGGTGTGTGCGTTATGGGGGCCAGGTTGTGCTGTGGTGTGTAAGGACGGGTACGCCAATCCCTCAGATAATGCACCCACTCCCACATCAGACAACTGACCGGCTCGGACAGTGGTTTGACTGTGGGGGGCGGGAGAGAGTTAGGTCGACTGCTCAGCACATATTCCTCACTATAAATAATCTGACGCGCTTGAAACTATCACGGTGCGCTAAAAGCCGGGCTTGGAAGGTTGCCATCTGACGGGATAACTCGGACCGCGTGGTCAGCCCAATGTGTGTTTTGTGTGGAGTGACTGACTGGCGGACTGAGAGTCAGGCTGCAATGGCTCCTTCTTAATGTGGCCTTTATGGCACTCCCACTCCGTGGGATCCGAGCCAGGTGTGGTGGTACGCCCAGGGGCGGCTCAGGCCGCGCCAGCCACCTGCGGATTCTCCCATCCCCGGTCTTCTTGACTCTGTCATGACACCGGTCTTAGATGGGGGAGAAGGAGAGAGTGCGGTAGCTGCAGCGCAATGTTACTATCACTTGAAACTAATTCACGCGCAAGTCACCGTCCCTGCACCACCCTTCCGTGGAGCACACGGTGGACCTCGTCGAAATCGAAGGTCGAACTTTCGTATACATCAGCAAAGTAAGAGAGCTTGCAGACGTCAAAAGATCATTTTTGAGGAACCAATAAGATCTTCGAGGCTGCTCGAAGTGTATTAACTGGCCTAAAGTTGTCAGTAGACGTTGTCAGTTGACATAGATCGGTCGTGCTTAGGTATAGGCAAAATGTGCGATTTCTTCCGTAAAATAGGGAAGGTTTTGCTCTCAAGAGCAAGATTTAATATCTTACACATGAAGGACGGAAATATATCATTTGCATCAGCCTTTAGAACGCTGATCGTTATACCCTCTGTTCCAGACCTGTAAGATTGATGAAAATGCCGAATTCTACGGTCACGTCCCAGAGGGTAAAAGTTATGGTTTCGAGGACAGTACCGATCCAAACCCGGATGGTGGCAATGTAAGCGAGCAAATTTTCACCGAAGGTGGGTGTGACCTAGAATACAGAATTCGGAGTTGCCAACGCAGGGTGTTGCCTATGTGTCTGTAACTTTTATAATGTCTGGGTGGTGGACGAAAACCAGAGCCTGAAACAAAGACATCTTATTAAGCAGACATCTGGCATTTAAATGAACAGTTTAAGGGGGCACATTTTTTGTTTTGGAGACGGGAGAGTTAGGCTGTCAGAGTGACTGTCTTCAGTCAAAGAAAGGTTCTTTTAACTTAAACTATTTGTTCGCCCCTTATTTTGAGATGTGCCTTGCCATTGGTCCTTGGTCTTCCCAATTTTATTATTAATTGTCTCATTTTCACTCGCTCTTTCAGACCGTATTCCGGGTGAAAACTTCAGAATACAGATGCCGTAGGGTTAGAGTATCTTAGTTGTACTGTAATTTTTTATCTGTACCTGGAAACATCAATTCAACAGGGACGCCGTCCGGGGCTCTAACGACTCTGCGATAATCCTTTCCAGTGCATGTGTTTCCAGGCAAATGTCCTCTGAAGTTTTAAACTGGGAACTATTCCAGTGGTCCGCCTAAGTTATTACAAAGATTTCATCAATCCGATGGGCCTGCTCACGTTCTATTAGTGGTCACATCGTTGACTGCTGTGTTAAAAAGTCAGTAAATGTACATTTTTTAAGATATCAACGAAGGCTAAGGTATGTTTTTGGTTATTCATCGTGGGGCCTGTGGGGTAGAGTATCAAGAGTTTAAACAACCAATAAACAGCAAATGTTGGGGAATGGAATAAGGACGTTTGGACGCCTAGTGCAGTTGGGGTTTAGGCGATAGTGTGATTGCGGTGATGGGGAAATGGGGGTGGGGAAATAGGCATCCGACAAGTAGCTACGTCCCTGTACAGGGACCTGACAGGTGTGAACACGCGTGCTTGGTTCATATTAGGTCAACGAAGCCTTGCAGTTGGGTTTTATCTTGGCTCAACGATTATTTTACTTCCCGCACTCAATTCGTACGATCCAGAAAGCGGAAATCTACTGGCCTTCCAAACAACTGCGGTGTTCTTCAAGGTGCCATCTTATGCCCTCACCGCTTCCCCCCTGCATACGGATGATTTGAGATCACCAAACGACTGTCTGTACATCAAATATGCCGACGACATGGTTGTTGGTCATCCTCTTAAAAATCAGACACATCTCCAGTGTCTGAAGGATGGCCTCGACCATGTTTCAGCCTGGTCGTCAGATAATGTTCTTCAACTCAACCATGAGAAGTCTGTCCAATGTGCTTTTCACCTGCAACCATCACCTAGTTCTCAATACTCAGCCATCCTTTCCAACTAGGTACCTCTTTTCGTACCTTGGCGTTTCTCTGACATCCCATCTTTCATTCTTCCAACATATCGATACTCTTTTTACAAAAATTCTTAAACTTCTATATCATATCAGCCGTTTACGATCCTATCACACACCTCTGACCCATATCTGGCGATTTATAGAGACATGTGTTCTTCCCCTCATCATTTATTGCTCTCCCGTGAGTTTTCCAGCTTTGCTTAAAAAAAGGATTTTTTTGATTTTAAAACGTATGCTCCGAACGCTCTCTTCTGCTGCTGGTGTTTCTCATACTGTTTAAGTGGATTTGATAACAAGACGACACTTTACGACAGTCAGACAATTTGATGGGCAAATCCTTGATGATGTAACCCATCCCCTCCACTCGTAGCTAATTGCGGTGAGTCTTCCCGTCCGATGCGCCGAGGCTTTCACCATATAGCCTGTCGTGCAACGGCATAGCAGCACTCCGTTTTTCCATTTCTAGCACGCTACCTTTCGTTTGAAGAGACTGAAATAAAAAAGCTGACACTGGAACTGTCTCCCCACTAGATGGCCATTTTTGACTCTTTGATTCTTGCATATTATTTTTACTTATCCTATTATCTTAAGGAGTGGAGCCATTTATAGTTTTTCTGAAAATTTTGAATGATACTTCAAAATAAAGCGTATTCCTCTCTCTCTCTCAATTTGAATTCCGTTACACCTTCGCTAGTATTGTTCCAGACAATACCGCTACAAGTATACGTACTTACTTCTTTTTTGCACATCTGGGATTTTTCTCGTGCCGAAATTCCTCATAAAATGGCAGTTAATTGAGATTTGTGTATCAGCTTAGTCAATTTGACTACGCAGGTTCCAGACCAATAACAACTCACAACCTCTCAGTGAACCAAATTGTACAATTTCGTGAGGATCGGCCGTTATCCAGGACCTTCGACATCTACAAATGGTTGAGTTGTTCCTGAATATTCTTCATACCGTTTATAGTTTTTAAAGCGATTTTGAACAAGTAAGTAAGTAATCGCCACCTTCCAAACACAGAATTGTTTGTTTTACGCTTGAAAGATAACATATGGTTATGCAGTGTTTGTAACATTCATTTACTCGAATCAATTTTACGCTTGCAGCATAACCAGGAATGGCACTTCCTTTGAAGGAAAGCCTATTGAGCTAAATTTGGCATCCATGACTGACCCCCGACCAGTTCATACTTACAATAATGGACAAGCAAAGTGCTCAAAAAGCGTAAAGGCTGCAAAATCCGTCGGCTGCGAGAACGAATCTTATATTGGATGTTCGTATATTTTACTGAAAGTCCAAAAAATTGTAAACAACCTTGAAGATTTAAGGAAACTCTTGCAAGAGGACAATACTAGACGAAATCCGGTTAGCAGTACTACAGGTAAAAAGACAAGGAATTTAACATCAAAAGCACCAAAATATTAAATTTTTTTAAAAACTCAATGTTTGGACGCGAATAACTACAACGACCGGATAACAGCAACGCAGTCTCGGAATCCTACGGAAGATGACCCAAGCGAACCACAAATCACATCCAGCTATTGTGGGTGTTCCAACGAGCCCATTGTTGAATCCAAAGAAACACAAGCGTGGTAATCTGGAATGGGAAGACACCACAAAAGGATTACGAAGTCAAATACAACTCCAATGGATTCCTCAGAGCCTTCAGATTAAAGAATGACCAGATATAGATTAAATTTCAACGAGAGCTCTATAACGCATGCTCGTGCACTTAAGGAGACCTTTGGAGAAAGGGCAAATCCGGAGTACCGGGATCGACAACAGTGTTTAATTGTTCAGGGTTGGCTCGAATCCACTGCAGTCCGACTTCAAGACCGTGTCGCTGAAGACCTCGATTCTAAAACCAATTGCTCTAAACCTGCGTGGAAGTAAAAGTTCTGAAAGCAGTACGGATCGCCAAAAAGTGTGAAGACAACCTAGGAACGCCGTAACCGTGACCTCTCAAAATTATGCTAGAGAGAAAAGAGCAAATCAAGGCGATTCTATTCCAAAAAAACAACCTCCGTCACTCGCACAAATAGGTTTATTCAAGCGGACTGCTCCCCTGCGAAAGGCTGAAAATCCGGGAACTTGTCTTGGAATAAAAATCAAGACTGAACGCTGGTGAACACAATTTGGTTATCATCAAGGCAAGGGTAGTTCCAAAGAATATGACGTTTCAATTGAATAACCATGGCAGCCACTCCGCTAACGCCAAAACCATCAGGAAACTAATTGCCCAAAGAGATAACAGAACTAAGTCAGGTACACCTAACGTTCTGACTGTAGAAACCAGAGTTACCAAAACCCATCAAGCAATGGAACAAGCCTTCGACATTGACGTCAGAGGGGACGCATTAAGGCCCATAAAATTGACGAACGCAAACGGAAGATTGGCTGGTGCAAAATTGAAGTGCTTGTACGCAAATGCCCAAAGCCTTTTATCAAAACTTGACGAACTAAAAATATTTTCTTGCCAAAGTAGCTCCGGATGCAATAGCAGTAACCGAAACCTGGCTGTCGGGCAGCATTCGAGATAGCGAAATAACATTGTCTGGATAACAAATATATCGGATGGACAGAGAAACCCAACAGGGTGGTTGAATAATTTTGTATGTGAAATTTAGACATTATTCAGAATTTATATTTGGTTAGCACCGGCAAGGCACTGTCTAAGCAAACATAAGTAACGAAATAAAGTTATGAAAATGTTCAAATACATAACTTGTCCTGCTATGTCAACAGTTAGCGATGTTTTAAAATTAATGGTGAACTAGAAAAAATAGGCAGTGAAAAAAACACCTACCATAAAAATTGAGGCAGAGTTCAATAAGCCTTCATTTTTTAATAGAAGGTAGGAGAAAAAACTGCATAGGAAAAAATTGTCAGGTGGTAGAGTAGGGTAATACGGTAGTAGCATTTCAAAATGAGATAATGAAACGTCGAGGTGATTCGTTCTTGATCACTTAGGCATATGAAACAAAATCTCACGAAAATGCGTCAATGAACTTAAATCCTCAGCATCTTAGGATCCGAAATTGAATTCTGATGATGGTAAGTATTTAAAGAAACGGTAGCAATTTAGACTGTGGACCACCGAATGTGTACGTCCGAATGACGTCATAGTTTGGATGACTGGTGATATAAGAAGACATCATAGTTCATGGGCGACCCAAGGTAGCAAAAACAAATTTTTGTTACAGTCGAGTAAGGGCGGAGTTACATTCAGACGCTTAGCCGATGACCGAACATCTAAGATATGAGCAACAGATTTGGATGAACTGCCATCACTTAGTGTCCGAGACTCCCTGTGCTTATCTCTTGCGAGCCTAATTTTCGATGCTTATTCAAATATTTGTGCAATCCTTAAATGAACTGACAGAGAGCTTTTAGATGAATCTTTAAGTTGTTTTCGTAATTTTTGAAGTCTGTTCTGGAGAAAATGCGGAACAGTAGAAGAAGCTGTATTTAATTTAAAAATCTTTAACGGGATTAAAGCCTGGATTTGTTTTGTGAGGCTCTGCAATAGCTCACGGAAAAGGTTTGGATAGTTGATTGCGAATATGCTATGCCAATCTAGATTGCTTAAGAAATTATTTTTTATTTCATGGTTTGTGTAAGCAAAGTCGAGGTTATTGCATTTAACCTCAGGCTTCGTAAGAAGGGGGACTGGAAAACAACAGTGAATTATTGCGTGATCACTTGTGAAAAGATCATGATGAAAATTCATAAAGAGAGGGTAAACATCATTTGTAAAAATAAAATCTCAAATGTTGTCATTTCTAGTAACTGATCTGACCAGTTCGGACATGTTTGAAAAGTTAATAGTATCGACCAATTTCTAATGTTTAGGCGGAGAGGAATTTTCCTGCCAGTCAATGTCTGGCAGATTGGAATTGCCTACGATTATTTTGACATCAAATTGAGTGTCTGCAACTTTTTCAAATAGTTCACAGAGCTCGCTTTTATTGCCAGAATAACATGGAGGATTATAGACACAGCCAATTTAACGCTTTTTTATTGTGAGGGAGGATGACTGAAGCAAAGCATAAATTTCCAGAAAAGGACGAAATGCTCAGCTGAAAAGGGAAATGTACAAAGGAACACTTAATATAAAGAAGGCAACCACCACCACATTTTTCAGCGCGGTCTTGTCGGTACAAATTGAAATTATCTTTAGCAAGTGTTGAGTTAGAAATAAGAGAGTCAGCCCAGGATTCAGTGATGCACAGCACATCTGGATCAAGCTCAAAGGCTACTGTTCTAAGCTCAGCCATCTTATTTACAACTGATTTTGCATTGAGTGAAACTAAGCTGAGCGTATTCCTGAGCTGCAGGTTACGCTCATCAGTATTTATAAAAAAGGATAATTTGGTGGCGGAGAAGAAAACTGGAAAGAAGAAACGAAAGGTGGGGAAACAAAAATTGCTCTGGTCTACAATTTGTCGAAATGTTACTGTTAAGTGAACTGAGATTATTGTACAGCGGCATATTTGGATGAAAACCTTGGAAATGAAGGCTTTATTGTGGCCTTTGAAAGATAGGGGGTGGCATAGAAATGAGCATTTGAGGCAAGTTAGCATAAATTGGCGGAAAACGTGCATTTGAAAAAGGAATGAATGATTTTGAAGAACTGGTAACATAATTAGAAGCGTTAAGTATTTGGGGATTTCGACCACCTTTTTGGTTGGGAAGGGTGCTTACATTAGCGTTCGCAGCTGTTGTAGATGCTGAGGGGTTAGCAGGTTTCCCATCGGTAATGACATTACTGATTTTAATGCCTAGATTAGTTATAATGATTCAGATTTACTAGGAGTTTTCTTAGGTTTAGTAGATTTGGCAGCTATAGCAGGCATGGTTTGTTGGGTATGAGAAAGAAGTGGCTTAGACACAATTTCACTCAAACCAGGAACAAGGATAACGGGTAAAGATTCAGCTGGAATCGAAATTTCTGTCGATCCGGAGGGCCATGGTCTTGCATTAGCTACAGGACAAACCTCTGAGATAACTTTTGATATTGAATGTGTGGACGAAGGCTTCTTTTTTGCTAATGAGGGTGAAACCCGACGTTCCATTGGGGTTTTATCCCAACAGATAAACAACTTGTTTTTTTTTCAAATATTGAGCTGAGTGCTCAGGCTTAGAGAAAATAAGGTCAACTTTAATCGCTGGAAGAAGTTTGACCAGAACTGGCGGGTTTTGCTACGGGAAGACAACCTTTTAGTTTCAGTGACTTAAAAGTTAAAGCCGCATGAGTAAAGGAAATGAAATGCAACGTCCAGCGGATTTTACTCTTGGGGACATTTTTTAAAAGAAATTTAAAACTTCTCTTATGTCGGTCAATTGACTCGGTACTGACCATGTTTATAAAAGGCTCTAGTTTCACGCATTGTTGAGAAGTGAGTGAAGTCAACTTTCCCTCAAAAATGGTACCAAGGATCATGAAGAGAGAACCATATTTAGACATGAAGATATTAAAGTTTCTAGGGCGTCAAGGTCTAATTTCTTCATGCTTAAGGTGGGTTGCGCTAGTGGATGTTTTACGCGAAGAGGATGTTTGCGTTTAAGCACTGACTGGGGTTTCATACTGTCACTAGTGACGTCTTGTGGAATAAAAGATGTAATATTTGAAATATATGTTTTAAGCAAGGCAATCAGGGCGCAGTGCTCGGACAAATTAGACTACTAGAATATGATATGCCCAGATCCTTTATAACTCCGGGCACATTCAGGTCATTACCGTCTATGCTTAGATGGTGCTGATGGTTATCGCCAATAACCATAATGGAGCACTTTTGCCAAGAAAGCGAAAGGTGAAGGCCTAAATATCCTGTTTTAAGAGCTCAAGCACGATGTTGCGATCGGCCGGTTTATATCGATAGGCAACTTTTAAATCGTCAGCGTACATAAAGGGCCTACCATACTGAAAACAGTCAGGAACATCATTGACAAAAAGGCAAAATAGAAGCGGGTTGAGCACGTTACCCTGAATAACTCCACTCCTTATATGCGTGGAGTTGAAGATAACATCAGAAATTTTAACAAGTTGTGCGCGAGCATTCAAATGGGAGGATTTTATGTTCAGAAGCTTGTTACCTATGCCGAAGGAGGCAAGTTTCAGAAGTAGAAGATCTAGGTCAACATGATCAAAAGCCTTCGTAAAATCGAAGTAAATGGTGTAAATTGCAAAACCGCTGTCTCTAGATTGTAGCACATGATCAAATAAAGAGAGCTGGCAGGTGTCACAAGACCTTTTTTCGAGGAACCAATGCTGAGCCGCATTAAGTAGGTTATTCTCTGTTAGGTGACGCACCATCTTGTACTTAATCAAGGTCTCTAAGATCTTCGAGGCTGCTGGTAGTGTATTTTTTGGGCTAAGGTCGTCAAATGACGTAGGTTGACCGCGTTTGGGTATAGGCAGAATGTGCGATCCCTTCCATAATAAAGGGAAGGTTTCACTTTCAAGAGCGAAATGAAATATCTTATACAGAAGGAACGGAAATATATCATTTGCATCCGCCTTTAGAACGCTGACCAGGACGCCATCTGGTCTAGGACTCTTAGATTGACGAAAACGCCGAAAGGCTACGGTCACGTCCCAGAGGGTAAAAGTTATGGTTTCGAGGACGATATCGGTCAAACCCGGATATTATAAAAGGCAGCGACAGAATGTTCACAAAAAGTTCTAGAGAAGAAAGCATTCAAGCTATCAGCTGTCAACTTAGCGTCAGCTATAGGGTTTCCTAAGGCGTCTCGAAGTACGAGGTGCTGCGTTTTTCTATGCACTTTTACTGTGCGCGAAAAGAGTTTCGTAACATTTAACGAAGGGTTTTCGGCAAAGTGGACCTCATCAGCTAATTTTTTTTGTCAGACAGCCTCTTAGTTTCTTCAAAGATTTGTTGGATCAAGGGTAGGACAGAAGTGTCGTTTTGTAAATGAAAACGACGGGAGAGTCTCTGCAGTCTACGGCGGAATGATAAAGGGAGGTAGACTTCATCCTTGCCATTAATTATTTTCTTACGGGGCACAAAACGAGAAATTAGTGGACCTAGAACTTTGTACAATGTATCAGTACAAACATTCACATCCAAACATACAGAGAAGTTTGTTTAATCGTGGGAATTTAGATGTGTTAGCTATTCCCCCATATTTTCAGATCTGAAATCACGGAAAAAACTATATTTTTGGAAAAAGTTTCATCAGCCTCGAGTTCTAGTGTAGAAAGAACTATAGCATGGTCAGAGCAACCAAGTGGATCTAAAGGTGACACTGAAAATGGCTGACAACCTCTATAGAAATATGATTAAGTATGTTTGATTCTCGGGTGGGAAAATCAACTACCTGGTCCCACATGCCAATACCTATGGCCTCAAGTAGGTCTTCGAAATTTGCAGGACCGGAAGGTGGAAACCAATTAACTTAAGGAAGATTGAAGTCACCTGCAATCATCAGTACATCAGATTTTAGTCAGCTCTGGCGTGAAATGCCTGCGAGAGACAATGATCGTAATCGTCGCTGGCGATAGACACAACCAACGAGTAACGAGTACTTATCTTTAAGGACAACTCGGAGCCAACAGCTCGCTTCTACCTCCGTAAATTGTTGATTTTCCAACGGCAGAAATGTAAGTGGTTGCTTAACATAGATACAGCTTCCTCCGCCACGGCCCTCGTGACGATCATTCCGAATGTAAGCGTAGCCTAGAATAGAGAGTTAAGAGTCGGATACACAGAGTGTTGCCCATGTCTCTGTAACTATTACAATGTCGGAGCGGTGGATGAGAACCAGAGTCTGGAGCAAAGGCAACTTATTAAGCAGAGATCTGGCATTTAGGACGAATATTTTAAGCGGGCACGTTTTCGGTTTCTAAAACGGGACAGTTAGGTTGTCAGAGTGACTGCCTACGGCCAAAGAAAGGCTCTTTTCACTTCTACTATCTGTTCGTCCCTTATTTTGAGATGTGCCTCGCCATTGGTCCTCCATGTTTCCAGTTCTATTTTTAATTGTCGCATATTCATTTGCTATTTCAGTCTGTATTCTGGTTGAAAAAAGCTTCAGAATGCGGACCCCGTAGGGCTGATTTTCTCTGTAGCAGGAGCTGTGCCTGTGCTTCGTTTTCAAAGACGATTTTAAGAGGTCTTTGTCGAGGATTTGAATCGGGTGTTGACAGAGCCTTTTCTATCGTATATGCCTTGAGAATGTGGATGGACTCACCTTCCGTAAGCAGCGTTTTTGCATACAATTGAAGGAGTTCCAAGTCATGTTTTACTTGCTCCTTTGGAATTATTGACGCTGACTCTGGGACCCCCTTTATAACGACATTATGTTTTCGACTCAATCGAGCGCCCGTATGCAACTCAGGTCTTTCAACTGAGTGAGTACTTGTAACCAGTTCACGTGGCGAGGATAATTTCATCCGATGCGAGCAGATTTAACAGACCTCAACTGGACTTTAAGGTTTTCGGGCTCTTTAAATGAAGATTGCGGGTTCTTCTGGAATGCTCTTCTGCAACTCATGGATAACCACTGCCCACAAACTAGTGTTCATCAGAGCAAGCGTCCTGTGTGGATAGACAGCAACCTAAAAATGGAAATACACAGGAAGCACAAGGTGTGGGGAAAATACTGCGAGTCTTATCAACTCGCATATTTTAACAACTATACAAAACAGAGAAACAAACTAAGAAGCCTCATCCTTAAAACGTGACGAGAATTCGAGGAGACTTTGCTACAAAAAGCAACGAAGAATCCAACATTGTGTACAGTTATCTCAGCAGATGTGCAAGGAATAAGCACAAAATCCTCATGATTAAAACTGTCGTGGGCATCGAAATCGCTGAAAACAGGGACAAAGCCGAGTCTTAAGGTCAAAGTGTGCATAGGAACCACTTATATTATTTGGTCTCCAGCTTGGACGGTTTTAAAACCGTTACCACTTCGTTCGTTCTGATCCTTAAATTAACGCTGCAACTGCACGTACGTAATTGCTTTCTGGAAATCGGGAATTTTTCTCGTGCCGAAATTACTCACAAAACGACATCAACTTGGAATATGTTTATCACCTTAGTTGACTTGATTAAACGGCCTCTACACCAATACAAACTGACAACGGCTCAGTGAACCAAAAGTGCAAAAAAAACCTTAAAGGTCTGATGTTATCCAGGACATTTGACCTCTACAAACGGCTGAGTCATTCCTGAATATTCTTCCTATCTTTTATTGTTTTTGAAAGCGGGTTTGAACGAGTAGGCACATTTATCACTCATATTTTTCCTATGGTGGCATCTTTTGACTTTCGTTTGAAATTTCCTTGTCTCCAAGTTTTGATTTTTGGCCAATAATCGTTGCCTGAAATCAGGACTCAACGAAATAAGTTGAAATTGGATCACATATTGTCAGTGTTTATCAGGATCAGCCAGACAGAAATTGTGATAGTAAGGCACACAACAATCGATATCGGAATCTTAAAAAATTTGCTAACTCAGCTTAATGAGGATGCCTGCGTAACCTGCCTCCTACGGGCTTCGGAAAACAGTCTCTCGCCAGAAAAGGAACGGATAACTACTGGCAAACTCGCTTCAAAGGCTGCATGGTTCTTTGCTTCGTATTAACATTCGATACTGAATTCGGTTCGGAAAAGCGCTTCTTATTGTGCTCAGTAAACTATTTGCTTGATAATTTAACCTGCTCGTTAAAACTTAATGCATTCTCATAGAGATCTTGCTGGCATGGGTAACGCAAATGTTCACGACCTAACCACGCGAGAAAATTATGCACCGCCACGGCCAGGATTCGAAACACCAACCTCTCGATTAGCGACAGATGCTCTTGACCGCTCGGCCACGCCTGGGCAGCCAGCTGACAAAAAAATAGCATTTACTCCAAAAATAATGATCTCTCCTATCTTCGTAAACCATTTTCGATTTTATGTGACAAAAACTTACCAGAAATACTCAAGTCACTCTCAGCAGACCGAGAAGAGCCACGAAGCAGCAATATTGAAGAAAGCAGTGCGCTACTGAACTTGACCAAAATTAAGATTAACAGTGAAGGGCTGGCCCATTGGGATGGATCTCGAGAACTCACAACCAGAGTTTTGAGATTAGAAGGAGACCTTAATCTCCTCTCGGAAATAATAGCAGTGCTCATCAAACAGAACAAAATCAAATAGCAGGAACACGATGCAAAAGAGCTGAAAAGCATCAGCAAGGTAGACTATAATAATCGCAAGGAAACAGTAAAGGTCGATAGACATAATATTAAGTGAAATGAAAAGAGAAATAGAACGAAGTCATTAGAATTTAGAATTTATATTTGGTACTGTCTGAACAAACATTAGTAAAGAAATAAAGTTATGACAATGTGTGCAGATAAAATGTACAAATACTTAAAAATGTAGACAGAACGTGTCTTGCTAGTTCAACAGTTAGCGATTTTTTGAAATAAATAGTGAACTAGAAAAATAAGCAGTGAAAAAAACTCCTACCTTAAAAATTGAGGCAGAGTTCAATAAGCCTTCATTTTTTAATAGAAGGTAGGAAGAAAAACTGCTTAGTAAGATAAGGTCAGGTGGTAGAGTAGGGTAATACTGCAGTTGCATTTCAGAATGAGATAATGAAACGTCAAGATGATGCGTTCTTGATCACTTAGGCGTATGAAACAAAATCTCACGAAAATGCGTCAAAAAACCTAAGACCTTAGCATCCTAGGATCCAGAATTGAATTCTGATTATGGTAAGTATCCAAAGAAACGGCAGAAATTAAGACTGTGGACAACCGAATGTGTACGTCCGAATGACTTCATCGTTTGTAAGACTGGTGATATAAGGAGACATCATGGTTCATGGGGGACTCGAGGTAGCGAAAATATAGTTTCAAGAGAGTCATTTAAATTCCCGATGGTCCTTTCTCCGTGTCATGTGGAAAGCTACTGGGAAAAGATGAGGAAAATAAAAGGTTAATAGAATCAGTTTTAAGATAAATGTGTAGTCTTCGCTTGAATGCAGAGAGACTAGTTAACGACCTTATTTTAATTGGCAAGTTATTCCAAAGAAAACTACGCCTAGAAGCAAAGAGGAGAGAGCGTTTACACGTGGAGGATGCAGGGGGAGGTATAATTAGTGCAGAATTTCTTAGGTTAAAAGGAAGACTAACGGGGGTAATGACAGAAAGCTTGGAGAGAGTTGAGCTATTATTTAGTCGGAAAAGGAGATAAAAGCCTGCTTCAAGTCTCCTGACCCAAAGAAATTTTAGCTTCGTTAGCTGGCATCTTATTGAGTAGGAAGTAGTTAAAATAGTCGGAAATAGGAGTTTTTGTGAAATTTATTTGGACATTTATAATTTTTGAACGGGTAGATTCGTTGATTAAACCGAAAGAAAGGACAGCAAAATTCAAGAATGGGAAGTATAAACATACGATAAAGTCATAATTTAATTTCAGGAAGGTAGAAATTATAAGTAATAAAGCCGCAAATCTGAGCAGCTTTGGCCGTAATTCTATCGGCATGGATAAACATTCAATCATAGGGCAAACTTCAAAAATAAGAGGTTGTGGCAGCCTTACAGGCCCAAAACTCATGTAGCCGCACTTAGAAGGTGAGAACTCGATAACCACGTGGAGCTCCACGCCAAAAGAGCGTCTAAGTCCGATGAAATATCATTCATATACAGTAAGAACAACAAAAGACCTAATACGGTACCTTGAAGGACACCATTAACAATCTGGGTAGCACATGAGTATGAGGACCCCACTAAAACATTATGTTTTTCAAAATTTAGGTATGATCTAATAAAGTCAGTAAGGGGACTACGAAATCCTATAGCTTCTCGTTTAGCTAGAATTCGTCTATGAGGCACTTCATCGAATGCCTTACTAAGATCAAAATAGATAACTACTACAGATAGATGATCATTACGAAGAGAGGTTAGTAGATTTAGAAAAGACTTGTGGCAGGTTTCGCAAAAGCGGTCCGGTAAAAAGCCGTGTTGGGAAAAGTTGATAATTTGATTACTTATGCCAAAATCCGGGATTTGTTTTGCAATTAGTTTTTCAAAGATTTTAGCAAGAGAGGGCGTTTTATGAACACGGCGATAGTTATGAATGTCAGATTGGGAACCAGATTTTAAAACTGGTATTATAATAGAAGTTTTCCAATAATCGGGGAAGAAACATTTTCGAGAAATACTGAGAATAATATGCTTAGTAAAGGTGCAAAATTCCTTAACTTTTTAATAAGTGAGTTTGGAATGTTATCAGTTCCAACTGAATGTGAATTATTTAGGTGAGTTATTTACTTTTGAATACGTGAAGGCGAGAAATTAATGGTTGTTAGAAGTGAATTTGAATTTGAAAGCAGAGGAATTGAGGGGTTAGGCTAGTTTCAGTGGTAAAGTGGTTGGCAAAAAAACGAATTTTACAATTCTGCTTTGCCCAAATCCTCTGTAACGAATTTTCGTTACAGTCGAGTAAGGGTGGATTTACATTCCGACGCTTAGCCGATGACCGAACATGGAAGATTTGAGCAACAGATTTGGATGAATAGGCATCACTTAGTGCCCGAGACTCCCTACGCTTATCTCACGTGAGCCTAATTTTCGATGCTTATTCAAATATTTGTGCAATACTTAAATGAACTGACAAGAGCTTTTAGATGAATCTTTAAGTTGCTTTCGTTAATTTTTAAGTCTGCTTGGAGAAGTGAGTTAAGACAGCTTTCCCTCAAAAATGGCACCAAGGATCGTGAAGAGAGAACCATTTTTAGACATAAAGGTATTAAAGTTTTCCAGAGCGTCAAGGTCTTATTTCTTCATGCTTACGGTAGGTTGCTCTAGTGGACGTTTTACGCTAAGAGGATGTTTGCGTCTAAGCGCTTATTGGGGTTTCATATTGATTTAAAAATATTAGTATTTTTCAAATTGATAATACGAAAGGAAAATTGTCCCTAGTGACGTTTTGCGGAAAAAAAGATGTAATATTTGAAATATATGTTTTAGAACGAACCTCTGAGTCAGTTTAAATAAAGGTGACCAGAGAGAAAATAAGCGAGGATTAAATTATGTCTTGCATTAACCCAGGTTTCGGAAAATCTGGTGCACATAGAATCCGGTTGTACAACATTAAATCAGCGATCGACAGTCTCTGAAAAATCGACAAACAGTAATCGTAAGGTATCTTTAACGCCAAAAAATAGAGACAGCAGCATGCTCTGTACATGTCCATTGAACTACAATGGAACAGTTCATGGAAGCCAGTGAAGTGATGTCGGAAAAGAGGCCTGTGACTTATCGACAGACCTGGATGCTAAACCCAAATTCAGGCTTCCCGGGCGCTATTTGAGCGAACGCAGTGTCAGAAGAACTTTCGCTCTTTGAACGATCGATAGCGATGTTTGAAAATCAACCAGCAGGCTCACTGATGAAGACCAATTTGAACACAGTGACAAAGTGCATGATTCAACCATCCATCACTAAAAGAAAGCAGGATGCAGAAACGGGTTTTTTCCCTGACAGATCATTTTGTCTGGTAGTTGAGATAGTCCAAGAGGCTACTTGGGAAACGCCAAAAAATGTCAAAACAGGATCTGTTGAAATTCCGAAATTTATTTGAATGGTCCACAAGAAACCAGTGTGATAGTCGAAATCAAAAAGATCTTTCGATTGGGGCCTCTCGCTAGAAATGAAACCCATGGGGTGCAACCAAGACCGTTGAAATTCGTTTTGGGGAGCAAACAGCAGGTAGATCTATTGCTCTCTCGAAAGTCACGACTACGAAAGAATCATCGTGGAGTGTATTTTCAGCCGGATTACTCTCCCACCGATCGGATGAAAATGAGGACACTGGTAACAGAATTGAAAAGATGTCAATACGAGGGGGAACTTAACTTGAAAATTGTAGACAACAAAATCATAAAAACGGTGCGCTCGTTTTTATGGGAACATCCGGTGAAATTGACGGCAACCACGCCGGTCAAAAGCCCTACCAAATGCCTATAGATTTGGAACCCAGACAGGTAACTGGATATATCTTGTGAAATATCCAGCAATTATTTTCAGGGGCAAGAAAGAACCAATAATCTTCACAGATTGAGAGAGCAAAACATGATGATAATGATGTACACAAATGTGCAGAGGCTATTCAACAAAATGGATGAAATCAAACTGGTTGTAGGCCATTTTAAAACCCAACTTCATAGCTCTAACTGAAACATGGTTAAATGAGCAAATTGCAGACGCAGAATTCAGGATAAAAGGATTTCAGCTTATCCGCATGGATAGAAATGGACGAAGGGGTGGCGGCATCGCAATGTTCATACGAGAAGACATTTACTTCATTCTGGATGGGCCCTCGCCAAATAGGAACTTGTTTTGCAAAATGCTTTATTGTAAACTGAAAGTCCCAAACCAACCGGACCTCCATATTGCCGTGGTATATCGACCTTTAGGGTAGCGGACGGACACGGACGAAGCACTCATCACAGAGGTAAATCAAATCTGCCGTAGCAAACACTTTTTAATACCTGGAGATTTCAACATTCCCAATATCGATTGGGTATTAATGTACTTCTCGCGATCGGAAAATTCATTCGAACAGAAATTAATTCAGTTGGTAAATTTTGAGTTTCTTACCCAACATGTCACAACGGAGACGCGGTTCCGACATTGGCAGCAGTCAAGCTGTTTGGATCTTATCATTAGTAGAGACGACAATTGCATCCTTGCATTAAGTTCTTACGCGCTCCTTGGACGAAGTGATCATTGTGTTCTTGCTTGGGAGTACAGTCATTTTTCTGCACAAAAACGTCGAGCCGTTAAAGAGAGAAATGTATGGAAAGGGGATTATCCCAAAATAAAAAATATTACTGAATGGGATAGACTGGAGCTCTGCACATGAACCTAACCCAAACGCTGCCTGGGTATTCATTGGTAACTTGATTCAGCAATTGGTAGAGAACTTCTGTCCAATTAAAATGCGATCGTGTGTCTCCCAACCCAAGTGGGTGACCTCGGAAATAAAAAGGAACCTCAAGAAGAAAAGAAGACTGTGGTGAACATATGCCAGATATCACCAACCCGAACCTTTTTAGGCTTTTAAGAAACAGCGAAATCTGTGTCGGAATCTTCTGAGAAAAGAAAGATCAGCCTTCGAATCAGAAATAGTCAAAGACATACCAACGAATTCAAAAAGGTTCTTTAGCTAACGTCAATAAGGCAAAACAAAATTGGGACTCCATTCCTTGTCTAAAAGACTATCAGGGAAACGGGTTAACCGATAACTCTGATAAGACCAGCCTCTTATCCAATTTCTTTATATCCGTGTATACAGAGGAACCGCCTTCTGACGAGCAAAAATACTAGAGTATTGCCACACCTACAAACGAAATAAGCATGGTGTCTTTCCCAATGGGCACAGTAAGAAAAACTCTGAAACAGTAATAGGCCACTAAATCACTTGGCCCAGATGGAATATCCGCAAAAGTTCTCAATGAGCTCACTAACCAGCTGGCCTCTCCGCTTTCCAAGATCTTTGACAGTTCGATGGAGGCGGGGGTTCTGCCTACCGAGTGAAAGATAGTCCAAATTACCCCCATCTATAAAGGAGGAGAGAGGGCATCACCCAATAGTTTCAGACCAGTCAGCCTCACAAGTGTCTGTTGCAAAATGATGGAGACGATAATCAAAACAGAACTGATGAGGCATTTTGAAGAGAATAACTTGCTAAGTTCATATCAACATGGATTAAGAAGTCCAATTGTTATTAGTTCCACCATGTATCTCTGATGTTTGTCTTCTCATAAGTTAGAAGTCCCCCTTTCAAATATTTATTTCCCAACTATCGAGCAAATTTGGTTAGGAAAACAGTGAGTTCTTGAAGTACAGCGTAATGTGATCGCTCGACCCTAATGACGGTCGATCATGTAGGTCTAGCACATTCTCTTTATCTCGGGTCAAAATCAGGTTAAGAAAGTTTGACTGTTGTCCTTCTCTCTTCCGTGTTCGAAAGGTGACATTCTGACAGAGAAATTTGTCTGTTGCCCATTGAAGTAGTTTGCGTTTGAAGTTATCTGACATTCCCTGCGCAGTCCATGTTATCCAGTCAATACCAGGAGTGTTAAAATCCCCAACAATGAAGACATCTTTCTTCTCGCTGGCTTTGTAGAGTTCCGTTATGAGATTGCGATCCTGATCGGAAGTCTGATAAGGCGAAAGGTACACAACCGATATCGTCAGTGCTCTGGAACACTTAGCAGATAAAGTAATGCTAAGGAGTTCCACATCACCATAGCGTTCAACTTGCGAGTGATATAAACTATGACTTCTCCTCCTCAACTTGGTCTATCTCTCCTGAAGTGCTGATGTTCTCTAGGTGATATTTCAGATTCAGTAATGTCCGCAGTAAGCCACGTTTCAGTGAAAACCAAAATGTCTGGTTTAATGTCTTCCACTAGATTTCTAAGTTCTTCTAGTTTGTTGAACAAAGCTTTGTACATTTGCGCAGAGAACTTCCAATGATCGATTAGTCGGGGAGACCCAGCCTTTATTGTTACAGGTTTTGGTCTCAGGAAGGATACATTGATCTGGACTATTTGACCGTCTTTGATTTTCAGCCGTTTCTCCATTCTGCCAATTATCTCCCTCAATTCTCTCCTTAGTTCCCTTATTTTCAGCCATTCCATCGGCTCTTATTCCGGCTGAAAAAAACACTTGTTTGTGCGATCTCCGTTAGGTCATTCTTCCTTCTAACAGAAGTGCTGCTTGGGTTTCGTTTTCTTAAATAATTTTTAGAGGCCTTGGGGATGTATCAGTATCAGTGTCAGTATATTTGAGGGAAATGTAGGTGAGTCACCTTCGAATTCCCTGTTTGTAAATGCGAGTTGTGGTATCAAAAAAATAGTATCTCGATATGTTTGCGAGGCCATTTGATATGAGCCAACTGGGGTGGAACATAGTTGAAAAAGAGCAGACATTGAAAAAACACCTCCCGGTGATATTTAGGAGAATAAAACTGCCGCCCTTTGCGAGGGTATCCAACGGGGGCATCGTGGAGGTCACATGAATCAGCACCGAAGTGCGGAAGGTGCAGCCAGACACTCCCTTACTGATTGCAGAGTCCTTTGAGTGATTTCAAAGGCGGAGATATCCACCCAGATCATTCTCGGTCCGTTGCGGTTAAAACCAAGGGAGAACGTTCATGCACCGCATCGACGATGGCCACCAGGTCCAGCTGATGCGAACACTCACGGTGTCACCAAGGTGTGCAATTAATTAAGCAGCTAAGACCTCAGGGATCTTAGCATGGGAATTATGGGAGAATGCAAGCCCTCGAACAATAATAAAAAAGATAACGAAATGTTACTCAAATATAGCTAATAGTATCCTAAATACCTTATTTTCTGACTTCACTCTTGCAGCTTTCATTTCGTGTTGTAGCTCGCACCATTATATCGATCGAACTTTCGCTTAATAACCTCCAAGGAGTCTGACATAACAACATACAGAGGAAGTTTATTCCAAGCCTCAACTACTCTTTTGGAGAAGAAGTACTTCCGTGTGTCTAGCCTTGCTCTAGTCTTACGTACTTTGAGAGGATGACCTCCCAAGTTTGTTTTGTTGCTAACTCGAAGAAACCACCTGGGACAAGACAACAGTCCTGAACGCGTAGTATGCGGAATGTGCGTATCAGGTCTCCCCGAAGCTGTCTATAGTGCAAGGAAAAGAGATTGAGATTTGACAGCCGTGTTTCATAAGGCTGTGAGCCATGTCCAAGGACAAGTTTGGTTGCTCGCATTTCGACGTTTTCAAGGATGTTGATATCCTTCGCCGCCCAGTGTTTCCAAGCTTGGATAGCGGACTCCAACTGCGACCGCACGAATGTCCCGAAGACTTAAGCGAAGCAGTTGGTATTGAAGGCTGCAAAAGCTCGTTTAATGAGGTACAGAATCGACATGGCTGACTTTGCTACCTTTGCGCAATGTTGGGAGGATTTAAGTGAGGGCGTGATACAGACTCCATGGTCCTTTTGGGCATCCACTTCTTTCAATGGAATGCCATTCAGAGGGTTAACCGTACGGTTTGAAGGATTGCTTTTCCCGACTCGTATGATGTTGCACTTGCTCTCATTAAACGGCGAGAGCCAGTCATTTGACAATTTCTGGAGTCGATTTTAGTTTGCCTGCAAGTTCTATTTGTCAGCTGCAGTTTGAATGACGTGCCAAAGTTTGAAATCATCGGCAAAAATGGCAATATCGCAGTCCATTTCATTGGCACAATCGTTGATGTAGACAATGAACAAAATAGGGCAAAGAACAGAGCCTCGGGGAATACCACTCTCAACCTCAACCTTGGTCGACTGTTTGTCGCTGATATGGACAGATTGTGAGCAGCCAATTAGGAAGTTTTCTATCCATGTCAGAAGTCTACCTTTTACTCCTATATGGTTGAGTTTATAAAGAAGGCAGTGGTGCGGCGCGCTATCAAAAGCCTTTTTGAAGTCGATATAGACTGCGTGCACCGTATTTCCTCTATCGACCGCCTCAGTCCAATGTTCTAAACAGTAGAGCAAATTAGTGAGGCAGGACCTACCTCTACGGAAACCGTGCTGGACCTTGGTAAGCAGATTGTTATGTTCTAGGAACTGCATTAGTTGCTGCTTAATCATTTTTTCCATGATTTTGCAGCAAACTGAAGTTAGACTGACCGGTCGTTAATTGCTTGCGGAGACCCGGCTTCCACCCTTATAGAGCGGTTTAATCCATGCGGATTTAAAGTCGGCTGGTAGACTTCCGGTCTGGAAGGATGTTTGGAAAAGCGTAGAGAGTGGTTTTGTCAGTTCTCTCGCGAGCTCTTTCAATAGCTTGACAAGACCGCATTAAAAAACGAGGCGGCGGCTGTATGATATACATCAAAAATACCATTTAACAAAGTGGTTTCGATGTGGTTTCACACGAAACGTTCCCTGGCGAAGCATGCTTTGCCACAGTAAAATCCCTGTCGCACAAAATTATACTAATCGGATGTCTCTTCACTCCTCCAGAATGTAGTAATGATGACACTGGCCTAACCAATCTAATAGATACTTTATCAAATATTCAATTTGAATATAAGATAATTGCAGGCGATCTAAACCGTCCTGAAATAATCTGGCCTAAACATTCAGCCCCCACCAGACATGATGAACTGCTATCATCAATTGTCTTCCAGAACTGGACACAAATAATCAATAAACCGACCCGAGGAAACAAATACTAGACGTTTTTCTCACAAATGATATCTGGCCCCTAAATACGCATTACGACAGCATAGCCTTTGAAAATGATCATAAGGCAATAATAACAATGCTCCCTCTAAACATAAAAGTAACATCAGATTCTAGTTACATTTACATAAATCCAAAAAAGCTCGACATTGACTATATGAGCAACTATGTAAGGTCACTAGACTGGAGTTCATATCTTCTAACGACATCCACGACGGAAGCTGTTAACCTTTTATACTCTACCCTTTTAATAATTCGAGATACCTTAATAAATGAGAGATCACCGTATAAGTCACAAATTTCTAACTTCCTTTCCAAGAGACTAAAAAACTAAAAAAACAACTTCATGACCCCTCAGTTAGTTATCTATCCACACTCAGACGAATTAGGGAAATTCATGATCTAGCTGAACAAATGGAAGTAAACAAAAAAACATAGCAGCGGAACGCCGGGCAATAGAGTCCTCCGAAAAAAACAGCCCAGATCTTTCGGAAACAAATGAATACTTATCGAAAAACAGGTCCTCAACTCATGATTGATGACGCAGGATAAGTAATAGCGGACGATAACCAAATAGCAAATTTATTCAATAAGTTAGTCTCAGCCAACTATTCAGTTGAGGAGGAGCCGATACCCCAACCAACAGTCATGGCAGCATTTACCCCTCAATGAGATCTGTTTCAGTGAAGAAACCGCCAACAAAGCTATCAGACAACTTTCTAATTCCACCTCTTATGGAACGGATAAAATCCCACCTTGCATACTGAAGCATATGATATATGCTCCAATACTGCTGTCTAGTCTATTCTCCTTACTCCAATCGAATGTTATATATCCAGAAATCTGGAAATACTCAAGCATTACGCCAATCTTTAAAAACAGGAACCGATCTGATACACAAAGCTATCGTGATGTTCACCGAACAGCGGTTATAGCAAAAATCTTAGAAAAAATAATTTCGAACCAAATGCTAAAGCTATCTAACAAACGCTTACCTCATACCTTCCTCTCAACACGCTTTCTTACCTAAAAAGTCATGTCAGTCCTGTCATCTCACCTTCCATGAATTCGTTTTAAGTAACAGAGATGACGGAAACACGGTAGCTACGATATACTTTGACCTAAAATAAGCGTTCGAAAAAGTCCCCCATCAAAGGCTTCTAGTGAAGCTAATAAGTCATGGGATTGGGTCTCCCCTTCTTGACATTCTAAAATCTTTCCTTCAAAACCAATATCAGGTAGTACAAATTCGAAACGTGGTCTCAAAACCATCTCATATTAGTAGTGAAGTACTTCAGGGGACTATCCTAGGTCCCCTCCTATTTCTTATATACATTCAGGACTTGTCCTCTATATCAACGTCAGCTAAAACATTTAATATGCGGACGATTTAAAACTTGCATATGCATAAAACAAGCATACAGTAGCCAGTATGCATAGAACGATTGAAAGTGATCTTAAAAAACTAAGCAAATGGAGTACTCTATGGCAAATGCCATTCTCTCCAAGTAAATGTCATCTCCTGACTTTTAGTCCATAAAAACTTCCTCCCATAATTTTCAATGATCAGGAAATAACCGAGACAACATCAATAAAAGACTTAGGTCTTAGCTATACGAAAGCTCTTGATACATTTCCCCACGTTAAACAAATATCACCAAAAATCACTAGACTATGCGGATTCATTTTTAAAAATTTCTCCTCACCTGCCCTAAAGATACGACTATATAATATGTACGTTTTACCTCTCCTGGATAACTGCTCAATTTTCTTTGGCATAATGCCAGCAGATGGCCGAAAGAAACGAGAATCCATTCGAAGATGCTTTATCAGATCTTTATCCAAATGTGATCGCATTCAAGGCTCAAACACGGAACTATACAATAGATATGGTCTTCAACCCGCCTGTATCAGAAGAGTCAAAAATGGTCTCACTTTTCTATTCAAAATCACACACGACCAAGATATTTTCAGAATTTAGAATTTATATTTGGTAAGCACCGGGAAGGTACTGTCTAAGCAAACATTAGTAACGAAATAAAGTTATGACAATGTGTGCAGATAAAATGTACAAATTCATAAATTGTCCTGCTATGTCAACAGTTAGCAATGTTTTAAAATTAATGGTGAACTAGAAAAAAATAGGCAGTGAAAAAAACTCCTACCATGAAAAATGGAGGCAGAGTTCAATAGGCCTTCATTTTTCGAATAGAAGGTAGGAGAAAAAAACTGCTTAGGAAAAAAATAGTCAGGTGGTAGAATAGGGTAATACTGCAGTAGCATTTCAGAATGAGATAATGAAACGTCGAGGGTGATTCGTTCTTGATCACTTAGGCGTATGAAACAGAATCTCACGAAAAAATGCGTCAATGAACTTAAGTCCTCAGCATCATAGGATCCAGAATTGAATTCTGATGATGGTTAGTATCCAAAGAAACCGCAGCATTTAAGACTGTGGACCACCGAATTTGTACGTCCGAATGACGTCATCGTTTTGGAGGACGGGTGATATAAGGAGACATTATAGTTCATGGGCGTCTCCAGGTAGCGTAAATATAGTTTCAAGAGGGTTACTCAAATTCCCGATGGTCCTTTCTCCGCGTCATGGGGAAAGCTACTGGGGAAAAAGATGAGGCAAATAAAAGGTTAATAGAATCAGTGTTAAGATAAATGTGCAGTCTTCGCTTGAATGCAGATAGACTAGTTAACGACCTTATTTCAATTGGCAGGTTATTCCAAAGAAAACTATACCTAGAAGCAAAGAAGAGAGCGCTTACACGTGGAGGATGCAGGGGGAGGTATAATTAGTTCAGAATTTCTTAGGGTTATAAGGAAGACTAACAGGGGGGTAATGACAGAAAGCTTTGGGAGAGTTGAACTATTATTAAGACGACAAAGGGAGACAAAAAGCCTGCTTCAAGTCTCCTGACCCAAAAGAAATTTTAGCTTCGTTAGCTGGCATCTTGTTGAGTAGGAAGTAGTTAAAAAGAGTCGGATATAGGAGTTTTTTTGTGAAATTTCTTTGAACATTTTTCAATTTTTTTGAACGGCTAGATTCGTTCATCAAACCGAAGAAAGGACAGCAAAAATTCAAGAATGGGAAGTACAAACATACGATAAAGTCTTAATTTAATTTCAGGAAGGTAGAAATTATAAGAAATAAAGCCGCAAATCTGAGCAGCTTTGGCCGTAATTCTATCGGCATGAGGGCGAAAGATCTAATTTATTGGTGTAGCTTAAGCCCAAGTCCTTGATGGAGGAACATTCAATCATATGGCAACCTTCAAAAGATAAGAGGTTGCGGCAGCCTTACAGGCCCAAAACTCATGTAGCGACACTTAGTAGGTGAGAACTCCATTAGCCATGTGGAGCTCCAGGCCGAAAAGAGCATCTAAGTCTGAATGAATTTGTTCTAGGCACCGTTCGGTTGTAGAGTTAGAGAAGGAATAAACGCGATTTGGGATCATCGGCATAAAATAAAAAGATTGAGAATGTTTAACTATCGATGAAATATCATTTAAATACAGCAAGAACAACAAAAGGACCTAATACGGTCCGCTTGAAGGACACCACTAACAATCGAGGGTAGCACTTGAGTATGAGGGACCCTACTAAAAACTTTTTGTTTTCGATCATTTTAGGTATGATCTAATAAAAGTCAGTAAAGGGGACTACGGAATCCTATAGCTTCTAGTTTAGCTAGAAGTCGTTTATGAGACACCTTATCGAATGCCTTACTAAGATCAAAAATAGATAACTACTACAGATAGATGATCATTACGAAGAGAGGTTAGTAGATTTAGAGGAAAGACATGTGGCAGGTTTCACAAGAACGGTCCGGTAAGAAGCCGTGTTGGGAAAAAGTTGATAATTTTGATTGCTTATGCAAAAAAATCCGTGATTTGTTTTGCAATTAGTTTTTTTCGAAGAGTTTAGCAAAGAGAGGGCGTTTTATGAACACCGCGATAGTTATGAATGTCCGAGCGGGAACCAGATTTAAAAAAACTGGTATTATAATAGAAGTTTTTCCAATAATCGGGGAAGAAACCATTTTCGAGAAATACTGAGTATATTTGCTTAGTAAAGGTGGAAAAATCCCTTAACTGTTTAATAAGTGAGTTTGGAATGTTATCCCGTTCCAGCTGAATGTGAATTTTTAGGTGAGCTATTTCCTTTTTGAATACATGAAGACAAGAGAATTAATAGTTGTTAGAAGCGAATTTGAAAGCAGAGGAATTGTGGGAGTGGGGGCTAGTTTCAGTGGTAAAGTGGTTGGAAAAAAACGAGTTTAACGAATTCTGCTTTTGCCCAAATCATCTGTAACAAATTTTTTCTGTTACAGTCGAGTAAGGGCGGAGTTACATTCAGACATAGCCGATGACCAAATAAACAAATGAATGAATATACTAACAAATCAAAACGGACCCCGAGACACTAGAAATTATGAAAATATTATAAAAATTCCTAAACTCAAACTGGTTTAACGATCCAACTTCTATTCGATAAGATACGCGACAATATGGAATGCCCTGCCAAGTTCTATTAGAAATAGTCGAACCCTACTAGAATTTTAAAAAAAATCAAACAATATCTGTTAAATAATACCACACATCTATTTTTGAATAAGTTTGGACATTTTTCAACTCAGTTCTTTAACATAGAATTCGGGCCAAAAGGGCTCTGATAACGCCAACCAGGAATCACGTTTTTACGACGCGGTGGTTACTATCGACGATAGCTACTTCAATTGTGAGTCCTCCCGATGAGCTGCAAATCCAAACGAACTTTGCGTGCGCTTCCGATAACGGCGATAGCCATTTCACTAGAACTGGATACTCAGGCCAGAAGCTCCCAGAACCTCCTACAACGACCTGTAAAGCACAGAGATGAAGAATTTAATCATCGGGTTATGTGGTACAACTTCTGGTTATGGGTAAGCTATAGCTAATGGTAAGTGACCTACAAGAATCATAAATACCTATCCTCTGGCTATGCGCAAGGGCTCTAAATTTAATGATTTACATACCTATTATCTAAAAAGCAGCTTTTCTCTATTGTTAAAACCTATTTAAAACATTTACCATAATTTTACATTTAAAATTTTTGAATAGCGTCTTTATTTTTATATATAATTTTATGGTTGTTAAACTATGGTTGCTTCAAAACTAACTTGCAAAACTTAGTATTTTTTATCTCTGTCTGTTAGTAGTATATTTTTCCGTTTTGACATCATTTTTGCTCTACGTAATTCGAATGCGCAACGAGCTACACGCCTAGGTTATTATATAGCTTTATGAAACGAATTGTACAAGCTGTTTCATACAGCTAGATCAAACATAATCAACACTATGTTATAAAATAAAAATATGAAGAATGTAGGACTGCATTGAAAGTTTCTTACCGTAGAACTCTTCTTGCTCCTAATCTATTTTCACCTTTTTTAGCTCAGTTGGCTAGAGCGTTGGCTGTACTAAAGCCTTCAACTTGCTGGCGTGGGTTCGAATCCCACCGAGGCCGCCGAGTGTTTCACAAGTGGGACATAGGAATTATTCAAAAATTCCAAAATCCTCTACTAATTACTTGTGCCTGGTAGTCATCTGGTGGATTCTAGATTGATTGCTTAGGAAATCCTGCTTGGACAGTCAGCTTGCTGTATCAGAATTAGTGGATTCCATACGTTGCAGTAGACTGGGCGGGTAACTTGACCCAAGTGTGATTAAACTCACGGCTCCCGGTGGGGCCTCGTAGCTCAGTTGCCTAGAGCGTTGGCTGTAGTAAAGCCTTCCCCTTGCTGGCGTGGGTTCGAAACCCCACCGAGGCCGCCGCGTTTTTCACAAGTGGGTCAAAGAAATTATTCAAAGCTGCCAAAATCCTCTACTAATTACTTGTGCCTGGTAGTCATCTGGTGGATTCTAGATTGATTGCTTAGGAAATCCTACTTGGGCAGTCAGCTTGCTGTACCAGAATTGGTGGATTCCATACGTTGCAGTAGGCTGGGCGGGTAACTTGACCCATGTGTGATTAAACTCACGGCTCCCGGTGGGGCCTCGTTGCTCAGTTGGCTAGAGTGTTGGCTGTACTAAAGCCTTCCTTTTGCTAGCGAGGTTTCGAATCCCACAGAGGCCGCCGAGGTTTTCACAAGTGGGTCAAAGGAATTATTCAAATCTGCCGAAATCCTCTACTAATTACTCGTGCCTGATAGTCATCTGGTGGATTCTAGATTGATTGCTTATGAAATCCTGCTTAGGCAGTCAGCTTGCTGTATCAGAATTGGTGGATTCCATACGTTGCAGTAGGCTGGGCGGGTAACTTGACCCATGTGTGATTAAACTCATGGCTCCCGGTGGGACCTCGTAGCTCAGTTGGCTAGAGCGTTGGCTGTACCAAAGCCATCCCGTTGCTGGCGTGGGTTCGAATACCACCGAGGCTACCGAGGTTTCCTCAAGTGGGTCAAATGAATTATTCAAATCTGCCAAAATCCTCTACTAAGTCTAATTAGTCAGCAGACCCCACACCGGAATCGACTGTGCTCGCGTTTGCTTGGAAGTACCTATCCCTTCGAATCGATGGCAGCCATTTCTACTTCTGTCGATTGAATACTCTCGAACGTCAATAACAGACTAATCTTGACTCTAACCATTCTTACCCTGATACATTCATCCCCATTCGGGTTGGCTGTTTTAACTTCAAATTTTGCTATGTGTTAACCTTGGAAAACAGTTTTTTACTTAAAACAAACTCGTCATTTCGAACACTGCTATTTATGCAAACAAACAAACCAAACCTAAAGTGGTTAATGAAAATAGGAGTTTGTTTTAGGTTTTTTCCTGTGTTCTAAGCATTTGACGGTGCCCAAGCAGTGCCAAATCAATAAACTTATTTATTTATTTACTTCATCGGGACCCGGTGACTTCGATTCCTTTAACCCCAAAAGTTCCTTGAGGACAATAGTCTTGGTAAAATGAATAGTCTCGACTATTATATCCATTTCAAAGCCATTAATAGGGTAATCGTGTCTCCTTTCCTTTTTGAAAACAACCCGGAAAAATTCCGAAAGATGATCAGGCTTCACACCGTCTTCAGTAAAGTCTATACCCTCGGCGGTCCTCAGCAGGGGTATTAGATCCTTGTTCCATGTATTCTGCTTGAGGTAATCGTTTTTAACTGCTTTTTGGTTCACGGTGGCCCGGTTCAGCAGGCTTAATTCAAAATCCTGTCTTGTTTAAACAATAAGGCCCTTGAACAGATTTCTCTGCATTTCGTACGCATTTAGAAATGCAGGAGTTCTGTCAGTAAGCGATTTTTTCCGCAATCTCCGCTTTTTGTTAACATCAATCTTTAAGGCCGGTGTTAGCCATAGCGGTCTGTTGGCTAACCTTTTTCTCAAAATTGGACAGTGATTTTCGATGAGCCTGTTCAGTATGTCCCGGAACGTTTCCCAGTCCTCGGTTATGTTTCCATAGAATACAGGTTTCACTGAGTGCGCATGAGTTTGGCCCTCATTCCACCGCAATTGCCTTGCAATATATTCCTTCTGACTGTTGTGGGTCTTTCTGGTACCACGTGGTCACTTTTACCTAACGGCGGTAGACATGACACTCCGTCAATGCTGTCCTGCGACTTCATGAGAACTAGGTCCAGGCAATTGGCCTGTTGTCCTTTGCACACCCTTGTTGGAAAAGTGACATACTGTGTGAGAAGTAGCTTTAGCGTCGTGCTGAGAAGGCGACCGTCAAAGCTAGATCAGAACTATTGGGCGCAGGCCGAGCTCCAGTCAATGTGAGACACATTGAAGTCACCCATGATCAGGATATCTAACCGTGTAGTTATCTTATCAAGCTCCTATAGCAGGTAAGCATCGGCTGCGGGGTCTCTTCTCGGTGTACGGTAGACTTTTAGGACATTAGACTTGATGAACCTAGCACTTTTATGGATAGCCATATCGCCTCGGAAGTAGACGCCAGTTTATAAGTTTTGTCTAAAACTGTATGTTCACTTTTCACATATGTGAGTACGCCGCCTCATTGACACTCTTTCCTGTCTTTTCTTAAAAGTTGGTAGCCAGCCATAGTATCTCCCAGGTCGTCCACATGTTTGGACAACCAAGTTTCTGTTAGGCAAATTATATCAGAAGATAGATCGCAGACATGAATCTTAAGCTAGTCGAGCTTCGATAGCATACTCTGTGCATTGGTGTTCATGAATGTTAGTTTTTCGGTTTGCCCGGAGAGTGCTTACGGTCGGGCGCGAGCCCCCTTTACTGGGCCGACTGCGTGGTAATCCGGAATGGGCCTCTCCAAGGGGAAAACAATGGACGATGGATCACTTGGTTGTTGTAAATAACCAAATTTGTTTCCCCTTCGCTGAGCCACCGGCTCAGTTCGATAACAAGTTGATGGCGTTTTTTCCGCTCCGCAGGTGAGAAGTCCTATTAAAAAAACTCCAGGGTTTGAGTTTTTTAACTTAAAGTGCCTAGACAAAATGAGTCTGTCTTCAGGGCTACTGGTCGAGAAAACTTTAAGAGGCCTAGGACGTGTTGATTCAGATTGGCTTTCGGGCCGTTTTCCAAGGTGGACGGCATTTTCCAGTTCAATCGACGTATTGGGTTCCAGCATATTGTTCAGGAGTTCATGAAAGTGGTTCATGTCTTCGGAATATCGGTCAACGGGAGTTAAATAAATAGGTTTACTGCTTTGGCAATACTTGGGCGCCGTCAAAGCCTTAGAACACAGGAAAAAACCTAAAACAAACTCCTCTTTTCATTTACCACTTTGGCTTTGGTTTGTTTGTTTGCCTAAATAACAGTGTTCCAAATGACGAGTTTGTTTAAAGTTAAACAAACCCTGTTTTCCAAGGTTTAGAAATAGCAAAATTTGAAGTTAAAACAGCCAACCAGAATGGGGATGAATGTATTAGTGTAAGAATGGTTAGAGTCAAGATTAGTCTGTTATTGACGTTCGAGAGAATTCAATCGACATAAGTAGAAATGGCTGCGGTCGATTCGAAGAGATAGGTACTTCCAAGCAAACGCGAGCACAGTCGATTCCGGTATGGGGTCGGCCGACTTATTAGACTTAGTTGACTGATTGCCGAAAAAGGTGAAAATAGATAAGAAGCAAGAAGAGTTCAACGGTAAAAGCTTTCAATGCAATCCTACAGTCTTCATATTTGTATTATATAACATAGTGTTGATTATGTTTGATCTAGCTGTATGAAACAGCTAGTACCATTCGTTTCATAAAGCTATATAATAACCTAGGCGTGTGGCTCGTTGCGCATTCGAATTACGTAGAGCAAAAATGATGTTAAAAACGGAAAAAAATATACTACTAACAGACAGAGATAAAAATACTAAGTTTTGCAAGTTAGTTTTGAAGCAAATTGTTTAACAACCATAAAATTATATATAAAAATAAAGACGCTATTCAAAAAATTTTAAAAAATGTAAAATTATCGTAAATTTTTTAATAAGTTTTAACAATAGATGAAAGCTGCTTTTTAGATAATAGGTATATAAATCATTAAATTGAGAGCCCTTGCGCATAGCCAGAGGATAGGTATTTATGATTCTTGTAGGACACTAACCATTAGCTATAGCTTGCCCATAACCAGAGGATTAAATTCTGTGTGCATTGCAGGTCATCATAGGAGGTTCATAAAAGGACGTGGGAGCTTCTGGCCTGGTTCCAGTGAAATGGCTATCACCATCATTGGAAGCGCACGCAAAGTACGTTTGGATTTGCAACTTGACTTCTAGGTGCAAATAGGGCAGCTCATCGGGACGACTCAGAATTGAACTAGCTATCGCTGATAGTAACCGCCGCGTCATAAAACGCGGGATTCCCGAAGCGCGCGTTATCAGAGCCCTTTCGGCCCGAACTCTATGTTAAAGAACTGAGTTGAACAAAAACGTTGTAGCTGCTGAATCAGATAGTCCCTGTATTATGAAACCTTTTTTTCTGTCAGTGGCATTTTTTGTACCTACGACGCTGTCTTCCACTATATGGTGGAAAGGTTTGACGTTGCGCACTGGTGATGATGGAGCGGATGCTGATTGGCTATATGTTGGCTTTGATCCGGTTATTTTTGTTTTGGCGAAGTCCACGGCTTTGGCGATTATGAATCAAAGGTGGTAGATCCGGTTGGGGAATCAATACCACTGATTTTGCTTTGTGTTTGAATCTCAGTATTTCCTGTGGTGGGCAAGGAAATGGTCGAAGCCTCTTGTTCGAGCTTTTTTGAGGCATCTCTCGAAGTCGGTTGTCCATTAAAGTTTTCCTTCTTGGCTTCAGATTTGCGTTTTGGAAGGCTTTTTTGTTCTCATGTCGCGGCTGGAGTCTGCTTTGCCAAGTCGGAAAGCTTTTTGTACGGTGAAAATTTCCCCGTGCTTCAGGATTGCACAGTCATATTCATAAAGAAGATCTAGACTACGTGTCACTCTTTCCTTCGGAATGCATAACGTAAATTCTGGGCCACACTCTATTACGGTATTTCGCTTACGCTTTATGGGTGAGGTCAAAATTTCCCCGCCTACGCTAGGGTGGAAGTTCACAGAGGTGGCGTAACTCATGGATGCTGGCATTTCAAAATGAGAGTGATTTTCGTCTGCGGCTGAGTTGATAGGACTAAACGTTTTGTTTGACATACTACCTTCTAAAACAGAAACTCGTCTCTTCGTTTTCTGGGATCCTTGCCGGTTGCCTTCTTTCTATACTAGAAACTGTTTAACGGCTACACCGAGCTCTATAGACACAGCATCATCTTCCTTATTGGATGTGATGGCTGAGGAAGCTGTGCATGCGTATGTGCGTTTGTCTCCCTCATGTTCCATCGTTCGGATTGCTTCTGTCCGGGTAACATGCGAGGAAGTTTCTTTAACTTCTCTATCTTCATCTTCAACCCCTGCATAGCCTTGTCAATCACCAAAAATTTTTGAAGAACTTTAAAGCATCTTGCACAGGCTTCGTTCTCGTAACTGACATCCAACAAACTTATTAAACTCTTGGCCCGTTTGGCAGGAGGCGAATTTAAGGGAAAATGTCCGGAAGTTAAGTCATTCGTGTTATGACTAGTGTTTATTCCATCATTTAAATTTAAATCAGAGAATTCGTCGTGCGGCGATAGCTCAGTGGTATTGTAAAGATGGAATAAACGTTTCTCAATTTTTTCTTGTAGCTCAGATTACTAGCAGATTACTAGCGCCAGGACCTGACGCTCCCATTGGTTAGCATTCCCAAGTTTTCACGTCCAATCTCTTATCTTATTGGCTTGCGTCCCTTTTAACCGTTAATGCAACTGGCCCCTGTAAAAGTCGGGAAATCTATATTTTCACTTCCTATAAAACGTCGTTTGTACTTCCCATTCTTGAATTTTGCTGTCCTTTCTTCGGTTTAATGAACAAATCTAGCCATTTAAAAATTGAAAATGTTCAAATAAATTTCACAAAAAAACTCCTATTTCCGACTCTTTCAACTACTTCCTACTCAACAAGATGCCACCTATTAAATTTCTTTAGATTGGGGAGACTTGAAACGAGCTTTTGTCTCCTTTTCCGACTAAATAATAGTTCAACTCTCCCCAAGTTTTCTGTCATTACCCCCGTTATTCTTCCTTATAACCTAAGAAATTCTGCACTAATCAAACCTCCCCCTGCATCCTCCACGTGTAAACGCTCTCTACTCTTTGCTTCTAGGTATAGTTTTCTTTGAAATAACTTGCCAATTGAAATTAGGTAGTTAACTAGTCTATCTGCATTCAAGCGAAGACTGCACATTTATCTTAACACTGATTCTATTAACCTTTTATTTTTCCTCATCTTTTCCCAGTGGCACTTACATGACTCGGAGAAAGGACCATCGGGAATTTAAGTGACCCTCTTGAAACTATTTTTTCGCTACCTCGGGTCGCCTGTGAACTATGATGTCTCCTTATATCACCTGTCATCCAAACGATGACGTCATTCGGACGTACACATTCGGTGGTCCACAGTCTAAATTGCTACCGTTTCCTTGGATACTAAACATCATCAGAATTCAATTCTGGATCCTAAGATGCTGAGGATTTAAGTTCGTTGACGCATTTTCTTGAGATTTTGTTTCCCACGCCTAAGTGCTAAAGAACGAATCACCTCGACGTTTCATTATCTCATTCGTTACTACTACTGTATTACCCTACTCTACCACCTGACCATTTTTTCCTAAGCAGTTTTTTTCTCCTACCTTCTAATAAAATGAAGGCCTATTGATCTCTGCATCCATTTTATGGTAGGAGTTTTTCCTGCCTATTTTTAGAAGTTCACCATTAATTTTAAAACATCGCTGACTGTTGACATAGCAGGACAAGTTATGTATTTGTACATTTTATCCGCACACATTTTCATAACTTTATTTCGTTTCTAATGTTTGCTTAGACAGTGCCTTGCTGGTGCTTACCAAATATAAATTCTAAATAAATATCAATTGAGGCCGGAAGGCCATAAAAACTGCATTATAATCCTATTGGCCAGTCATTGCTCTACTCGATCTTCAATGTATGATTTACGCATACCCATTGGTCCATTCTATGGTAACCTATCAAATCATCTGAAGAACACGACATGAATACCGAGGATGATTGAGGCTAATCACTTTGGAGCGGATACCGCTCTCTGACGCTTCCTTCATCAATCACCGCTCCTTCTCCTACGAACCTGCCAAAGATCTACCCAGCACAGCTGATCCCCACCAAAGGATCCTCTCAGGACTAAGTCCCAATATAATTCTAATTTATAGTACCAAATAACCTCAAACTCTTCCCCTTAACAATTTTCAATTTATTATTTGGGAGTCATTAATTTAGGGATTCGTTGCATATCGAATACGGCTTTATTACAGTATCACCGTCTTTCCCCACACACTGTGCCCTGGTTCGAAACGCGGCGGTGCCTCGTATTTTGCACGGTTCCCGAAGGGTATATTTTTGACTTCCATGCAAAAATAAAGGGTTTAAAAATATGGGACGAAGGTTTCAGCAGGAGCAACTTTATGAATAAAATATCGAAATGACTCAGCCCTTTGTAGACTAGAAAATGATGGCGAGAAGTGCACAGGAGGGATGATATCGGTCGTTTCCGCTGCCTTCCTGCAGTAGTCTTATGTGGACGAAGAGTATGTCGAATAGAATCCAAAGCTTAATAAATAAAGTCCACAGGAGTGACCAGTAGACTGAACTGTAGAAAGGAGTAAATTCCTCAGAGGTCAAAAATTTTAAACCGAATTCGAAATGCGCGTCTGTAGTTTTTTGGTCTTTATCAGTCGTCTTCTCAGCAAGGGCTCTGATTATTTAAGGAGTATGGTACACGAAGAACCTCTTCATCACTATGATTTTCTTGTCCCGTATTTGGAGCTATTTACTCCACTTCAGTTCAGTCATCAGCTCCCTCAATTGGTATCTTTCCACCGGTTCGTAATCTATCTAAGAAAAACATCTTTGTATGAGTTTTGGAGAGCCATTCTCCGTTCGTTAAGGCATGAGGCATGCATTTCATTTTGGATGATTATTTTGAGAGGCCACGGGGATTACAGTTTATGAGAAGCATTCACTTTCCCTAGACGGAAAACTTTGTGTTTGTTTATGTGTTCTCGATCTTGAAGGATGGCATTTAAATATGTTCGGAACAGATCCAGGTCATTTTTTACCCTTTCATTTGCAATCGGAGCAGTTGACTTCGGAAACCCTTTTAATGACTGCATTTCGCTTGCGGTTAAGATGCCTGTTTAGTTACTTCATGCCCTGATTTTCTGTCAGAGTTTCGACATCACGAGGAAGTATGTTCTGGTAGATAACGCTATCTGCGTTAGTATTAAAAATTTTGTATGATATACTGGCTTTGATCTGGGATCTGTAACAGCCGTTGCCGGGTTATACTGTTCTGTACAGAGAGCTGGCATGTTCGCTTCGATAAACTGGCTTTCGAATGCCCTCCCTAACTGAGTTGACCTTGAGATGGAATGGAGTGTCGGCGTCCCCTTCCAGAATTAATTGCGAGCCTTTCCTAAAGTTTCAAACAGGTTATTTGAAGTTCGCTTGGTTTTTCCTTTGGTAGTGCTCGGTTACTTGGCAGGTTAAGTTGCCGTAACAGTAACTCGCTTCCATTTCCTGGGTGGTTTCGAGTTTTTCACAACTATGCCTTCTTTAATAGGGTATTAATTGCTTGCTGGTTTGGTAGTTGACGGAATATGAAAGGATTTTCTTTTGCTGTCTTCAAAATTAGCCACAATTATATCAGTTAGTAGGCCTTGCTGCTATTCGAGTATCTGGACTCGCTGATTAAGGTCCTCACAGCCGACACAACGATGGGCTACTACGGGATCCGTCTCATTTGTTGCAGAGTTCTCAGTGTCTGGTGCCACCCCTTAGTCCTATTTTCCTTTTGTCTCCTGGAATCCACTGTGTACATTCATCCTGGAGTCTAATGATTTCATCAGTATTTTTTCAACAGAGGCTGTTAATTAATTAAAAGTTGTTCTCAGTTGATGCTCCGTATTCAAAAAATAATTTGAGCACCCACGAAACGTGGGCTTGTGGTGCAGTGGTTAATGCATTGATCTTCAGTGCGAGAGGTCACGAGATCAAATCTGGGTGGTGCTGCTTTTGTGGACGCGTCATTTGTGACTGTGTCTGATGCCAGTGAACGGGTACTGGTTTCGTGTTGTTTCACCTTGAGTGCACTGTGCTTAATCAGCATGCAGTCTAATGATCCTACGGGTATTTTTTCGCAAGACACTGTCTCTTCCATAAAAATGCCCAAGGAGTTTTTTTCACTGTCCGTTCTTTTATCTTATTTCTTGACCACACTGATTTGTGTTATTTGTAATCGCCAATAGCTGACCTGCTATTCAAACTTAAATGTACATGATTTCGCACTCGTTTTAATTGATTTTTATCCTTTGCCAGTACCCTATCGGGTACTCAAATAAAACATATATCTATCCTTCTATCTTCAAGGTCGTGTGCATAGGAACCACCAATTATTTGTTCTCCAACTTGGAAAATTTGAACTCCGTTACCACTTTACTAGGACTTTTCCGGACAATACTGTTACAACTGCACGCACCTACTTGCTTCCTGCTCATCTGGAATTTTTTTTGTTCCGAAATTCCTCATAAAACGCATCGAATTGGAATTTGTTTATCACCTTATTGTAGAAAGTTCTAACCACGTGTTCCACGCGGGTCCGTAGAAACTTCTAGAAACGCGCCCCTTAATGGGTGCGCGCGCGATTCTTCATCCTATTTATACGTCTAGCACTTAAACATGATTTATGTTTCTTATAAAGTTTTATAACATAACAATATAGTTTAAATATTCATGAAAGGAAAATAAACCTGGCTTAAGTTTGTTAAAAATTCATTTCACTAACGCAACTCAACCAATCATCCCCGGTGGGATCCGACCTTGTCAATGGAGATGTTATAAATATGGCTGAGGAATGAAATCCTGGACCTCGTTTTCGGCCGAGTCTGACGACCAGGAATCCTTGTAGCAGCCCGTCCCTCGCTCCTCCCTGATCTCAGTTGGACAGCCATCCTCTGGATTTATATAATTTTTGTTCCTAGGTTTTTCCCTTATCCCTACTTTCTTACTGTACCAAGGTTATTAGTAAACGGTACATAACAAGGTCTTCTCACTCCTAGGTTGTGGCAAACACGTTTCGGGCACGTTACATTATTCAAGTTGACTGCGCAGCCTCTGCACCAATAAAAACTGAAAAATACTCAGGGAACCAAACGTTTACAACCTCGTGAAGATCTGAAGTTATCCAGGACCTTCGACATCTCCGAACGGCTGAGTCATTCCTGAATATCCTTCATACCGTTATTAGTATTTTTTTCAAAAGCGTGTTTGAACAAATATAACCATTTTTTGCTCACATTGAATTAAATACTCGCCATACTCCAAACCCAGTCGGAAATTTTCGTTATACGCTCAAGGAGAACACACTTTTATGCAGTGTTTTAACATTCATTGACTCAAAACAATTGTTTGCTAGCAACAGAACTAGTCACGGAACTTCTCTTAAAGAATAACCTGTTGAGTTGGCTTCGGCATCCATGACTGGCACTCAATCAGATTATACTTACAACCAAAGACCAGCAAAGCGCGCAAAAAGCGTAATGGCAGCCAAATCCGTCGGCTACGAGGACGAATCTTGCGCTGGATGTTCTTATATTTTACTAAGAGTTCAAAAACTGGAAAATGAGCTTGCAGACTTAAGGAAGCTCTTGCAAGATAACAGTACTTGATAAAAATACGCATAGCAATATTACAGTTAAAAAACAGTGTTAAAAGCACCAAAAGTATCAAAAATTATAACTTGTAACAGCTCAGAATGTTCGGACGCAAATACACAAAACGACCGGATAACAGGAACACAGTCTCTGAATCCTACGGACGACGACCAGAGCTATATTGGGTGTTCTAAAGAGCCCGTAGTTGAATCCCAAGCAAACAAACGCGTGGCAATCTGCAATGAAGAAACACCACAATAGGAGTACAAAGTCACAATCAACTCTGATGGATTCCTTAAAGCCTTCAGATGAGAGTATGGTCAGAGGTAGACTAAATCCCAGCGAGAGCTATGTAAACCGTTCTCGTGCCCCTAAGGAGAACTAAAGAGGAAGCGAAAATTCCAAGCACCAGGATCGGCAACAGTGTTTAGTTATTCAGGGTTTGCACGAGTCAACTGCAGTCCGACATGAAGACCGTGTCGCCGAAGACCTTGCTTCGTTTAATGGCCTCCTATTCAAGTTGCTCCCACCACGCGTGGAAGTAAAAGTTATTAAAGCATTCCGGATCGAAAAAAAGTTTGAAGACAGCCTAGGAACGCCGCGACCGCGACCTCTCAAAATAAGGCTAGAGAGCAAAGACCAAATCAAGGCGATCCTATCCATCACTCGCAAAAAGAGGTTTTTTAACCGGACTACTCCCCTGCGGAAAGGCTGAAACGCCGGGAACTTATCTTGGAACTACAATCAAGACTGAAGGCTGGTGAACACAATCTGGCTTTTTCAAAGGAAAGGTAGTTCCAAAGAATACGAATTTTCCATTGAACCAACCGATTGTACTAAGGACAACGGCAGCCACCTCACTTACGCCAAAACCATCAGGGAACCAATTGCCCAAAGAGATGTCAGAACTGATTCCGTAACGCCCCAGCGTTCTCAATAAAGAAACCAGAGTTACCGAAAATTCATCAAGAAACGGAGAAGACATACGACATTGACGTTACAGGAGACGAAGTAAGGCCCATAAAATTGACAAACGCAACAGGAAGTTAAGTTGGCGCAAAATTGAAGTGCCTGTATAGCAATGCCCAAAGTCTTCTTTCAAAACTTGATAAGTTAAAAATTTGCCTAGCCGAAGTATCTCCAGATGTGATAGCAGTACACGAAACCTGGCTTTCGGGCAGTATTCGAGATAGTGAAATAGCGTTGTCTGGATGCCAAATATATCGGAGGGACAGAGAAAACCGACAGGGTGGTGGAATAATTGTGTATGGGAAAGAGGTGCTAATAGTGTCCGATAAAACGAGCAAGATTTGCGTGCAGCACGGAAGCCATATGGTTGAACATCAAGTCTCTTGGCTCTCCATGTCTCGATGTCCTCATTGTCTATTGGCCACCTAGGATAAACCGAGTCGCAGACACCCACCTACAGGAACAATTAGAAAAATTATCCTGCCAATCCAATGTCATGATTATGGGTGACTTCAATGCACCAGGAATTAACTGGAGCACTGTTCAAACATCATCCCCGAAATCGACTTTTGATTATGTTTTTCTGGAAAAGCCCATGAAGGCACTCCACACGAAAGGCACCCACCTCAAATGCGTGTATTCCTTCTATAACTCTACGACCGAACGGTGCCTAGAAAAATTCATTCACACTTAGACGCTCTTTCGGTCTGGAGCTCCACATGGCTAATGGAAATCTCACCTAATAAGTGTCGCTTCATGAGTTTTGGGCCTGTAAGGCTGCCGCAACCTCTTATTTTTGAAGGTTGCCCTATGATTGAATGTTCCTCCATCAAGGACTTGGGCTTAAGCTACACCAATAAATTAGATCTTTCGCCTCATGCCGATAGAATTACGGCCAAAGCTGCTCAGATTTGCGGCTTTATTTCTTATAATTTCTACCTTCCTGAAATTAAATTAAGACTTTATCGTATGTTTGTACTTCCCATTCTTGAATTTTGCTGTCCATTCTTCGGTTTAAAGAACGAATCTAGCCGTTCAAAAATTGAAAATGTCCAAAGACATTTCACAAAAAAACTCCTATTTCCGACTCTTTCAAATACTTCCTACTCAATAAGATGCCAGCTAATGAAGTAAAAACTTTCTTTTGGGTCAGGAGACTTGAAGCAGGCTTTTGTCTCCTTTTCCGACTAAATAATAGTTCAACTCTCCCCAAGCTTTCCGTCATTGCCCCCGTTAGTCTTCCTTATAGCCTAAGAAATTCTGCACTAATCATACCTCCCCCTGCATCCTCCACGTGTAAAGGAACTCTCTTCTTTGCTTCTAGGTATAGTTTTCTTTGGAATAACTTGCCAATTGAAATAAGCTCGTTAACTAGTCTATCTGCATTCAAGCGAAGACTGCACATTTATCTTAACACTGATTCTATTAACCTTTTATTTTCCTCATCTTCTCCCAGTAGCTTTCCCCATGACTCGGAGAACGGACCATCGGGAATTTAAGTGACCCTCATGAAACTATATTTCGCTACCTCGGGTCGCCCATGAACTATGATGTCTCCTTATATCACCAGTCATCCAAAACGATGACGTCATTCGGACGTACACATTCGGTTGTCCACAGTTTAAAATGCTACCGTTTCTTTGGATACTTACCATCATCAGAATTCAATTCTGGATCCTATGATGCTGAGGACTTAAGTTCATTGACGCATTTTCGTGAGATTTGGTTTCCTACGCCTAAGTGACCAAGAACGAATCACCTCGACGTTTCATTATCTCATTCTGAAATGCTACTCCCGTATTACCCTACTCTACCACCTGACGATTTTTTCCTAAGCAGTTTTTTCTTCTAACTTCTATTAAAAAATGAAGGCTTATTGAACTCTGCCTCCATTTTTATGGTTGGAATTTTTTTCACTGCCTATTTTTTCTAGTTCACCATTTATTTTAAAACATCGCTAACTGTTGACATAGCAGGACAAGTAATGTATTTGTACATTTTATCTGCACACATTGTTATAACTTTATTTCGTTACTTATATTTGCTTAGAAAATGCCTTGCCGGTGCTAACCAAATATAAACTCTTAATTCTAAACAAAATGTCTTTTTCCCCACCAGAACACGTAAAGTACAAAGTGCTAACTGTCTCGACCTGGTTTTCACGAAAACATCAGGCAGCATTGACGAGATTATTTCAAAGCCTCCGCTCGGTCTTAGTAATAATGTGGTGCTTATGTGGGACTCCTCCTTATTCTCCGTTGCGCCTGCTCTAGACAAAAAACGGCGAAACGTTTGGCGAGGAAATTTCATCAGATGCGAGCAGATTTAACAGACATCAACTGGACCTTAATTTTTTCGAGCACCGTGAACGATGATTGGGAGTCCTTCCGAAATGTTCTTCTGCAACTTATGGACAACCACTGCCCGACTAACGTGTATTAATCACAGCAAGCGTCCTCGGTGGCTAGACAGCAACTTGAAAAGGGAAATAAACAGGAAGCACAAGTTGTGGAGAAAATATTGCGAGTCTAATCAAGTCGCATATTTTAATAAGTATAAAACACAAAAAAATCTGAGATGCCTTATCCTTAAAACTGCGAAGAGAATTTGAGAAGTCTTTACTGCAAAAGGCAACGCAGAATCCAAACTTAGTCTACAGTTTCCTCCGTAGATGTACAAGGAATAGGCATCAAATACCGCTGATAAGGACTGCCATGGTCGTGGAAATTTCTGAAAACAGGGAAAAAGCCAAATAATTTTCACAGTTCTACCGCTCAGTCTTCACAAACGAGGCAAGGTTCCTTCGTTCCTCAGTGGATAACCCGCCGACTGCAAGCATTAGCCAAATACTATTCTCAGAATTCCTGATCCAAAAGGAATTAAAAGAACTAAAAGAGTCGAAATCCCCAGGAGCATTCGAGCTTCCACCCAAGCTTCTGAAAGAACTCGCCAATGAACTTTCCGCACCTCTGTCAGTGCTCTTTCAAAAGTCATTTGACTCCAGAACACTTCCTATTAATTGCAAGCTGGGATATATAACTCCCTTACACAAAAGCGGTAGCCGGGCGTCAGTGACAAACTACAGGCCCATAGGCTTCACATGAATCCTTGGCAAGATTATTGAAAGGATAATCAAGAGCGAATTGGTGAAATTCCTAGAGACTCATAATTTGGTATCAATCTGTCAACACGGGTTCAGAAAAAAAGATCCTGCACAACAAATTTGCTATTTTCGCTCCAGAGGTGGATCCAAGCACTTGAAGATAGACACGCGGTTCACATTGCCTTCATTGACTTTCAAAAAGCCTTCGATTATATGCCGCACGAGAGACTGCTGTTCAAGCTAGAACGAATTGGAATCAGAGGTAACCTCCTCAAGTGGAATGAAAACTTCCTCGTGGGTCGGCACCATGTTGTGTGCATCGGCCAAGAGAGGTAAAGTTCTGCTGCGGTCGAGAATGGGGCTCCTCAGGGTTCAGTACTAGGGCCAATACTGTCTTTTTAATATACGTGGACGATTTTGTCAGGAATCTTGACTGTGAAGCAGCAATGCCGACGACATTAAAATCTGAAATGTAATCCAGAGCCCTGCTGACAAAGATAAACTAAAAATCAAACTAAATCGGTTGGAGGAGTAGTCGAATCATTGGATTTTGCGGTTCAACGTCGATAAGTGTACAATACTTCGCTTAGGCAACTCATCTGAAGCTGCCAAAAGTAGAAGTTACTTTCTAAACGTTGAAGCCTTAAATGACGTGAAAACCCAAAAGTACCTTGGTGTTCTGGCGACCACCACCTTAAAAACATCCTCTCACTGCTCGAAAGTTGCGAACAGCGCAATCGCTGTGCTGTATGCCATCAGACGAGCCTTTTTGTATTTCGATGAAAATCGCTTCGCTAAGACTTTTGGACCATTCATTAGCCGCATTTGGAATATGCTGTGCAAGCCTGGAAACCCTGGACAGTTCAAGATCAGAACTGCCTCGAAAGAGTACAGAGGAAAGCCACCAAAATGGTTAGAAGTCAAAGATCCCTTGCCATATCCAACCCGCCTAATGAATCTTAATCTGTTCCCTTTGAGTTAAAGGTAAATGCGTGGTGATCTCCTGCAGACATTCCGCATTGTAAAGGGATTGGATTGTTGCCTGGAATTCTCGGACTTCTTTGAATTTGCTGCCACGACCCATTCCCGAGTTCACACATTGAAACTGCGCGTCCAGCGGGCGAGACTGGATGTGCGCAAGTTCTCCTTCTCTGTCAGAATGGTTTAAACCATGGAATGCCCTCCCTGAAGACGTTTTGATGTCAACATCGCTTGAAAGCTTTAAAAGGAACCTTGACAGTTTAAGGTTCCAAAACGAGCCTTAGTGATGAGGAATTTTTCTTAAACCTCGAGAGTCACGCACTAATTGTCATATTTTATGACCGCCTTTTGTACCTTTGCAACCCACATGGTTTCTCTGTATACCGCACTTAAGTTTACGTTACAAATAGGGTACTCAAATGCCCATGCATATTTCCCTCAATAAATTGAATTGAATTGAAAAAAGATTACATGAATCGCGATTGTACCTGCTCATTTATGGCGCTCGTAATTATGCAATAACTTAACATCGAAGAGATAAAAGACAGAAATTAGTGACCTTTCTTTATTTTTATATTGATTTAGATAGTTGTACTTGCTTTCAATAGTGATTGTCTTGTCTTTTTTTAAATTCTGGGACATTTTATATTCTTTGTGGGATAAAATTGGCAGTGGTTCTATGGTTGCACGCTCCTGGTCTTCGTGTCAGTGTTGGCGGCAACCTTATTGGATTTGCTTTCTTGAACGACAATATGTTAGTTCTGATACAGCATTTTCAGCCGTCATTGCTTTGAATATCTAGGTGGCATTTGATCTTTCATTGCTACTGATAATTTCTGTGCGTTTTTGGTTTTCAGTCCACTCATACGTGTGGACACCCCCTATCGCCCGTGCGAGTTGACTACGCGTATGCTTGTATGCACTCCTGCCACACATTTAAGAGGTCCGTAGGTCACAATCTCAGACATTTCTTTGCATGGCGTTTAAGCCCAGCTGACCTTTATTCCGACTGTGGGACGCCTGCGGGGTAGGTGCCTGGCTCCTGAAGTTAGGCAACAGCCTCTTATTTAGGTCAAAAGCACACACATTTAAGTGCCACTGCTCTAGGGTTAATCTTGGGATGACCATCAAGCCACCTTAGCCCTCTTTCTTGGGTGGCGTTAGACACCCTCAACATGTTCTAGCGAGCCTGGGCTGTCTCATTCAAAACCACATCGCATTATTTCGATCGAAAAATTGTTCTCTTGCAAAGGTGACCGATGTATTCATGGTTTAGTACGTGCCTCACACTCCAAACTCGACAGTCAAAACCATATAGAGGCACTGGCATGTTCGATTATCTGTATACGTGGATCTTGGAAGTTATTGCGATATGACAGTCTGGCAGCCCCTCACCGAGTTCTGTGAGAGGCGTCGTTCTAAGCGAACATGGCTTTGCTTTGTTCGTTTGGTAGTAAAATGGTGGGGAGATATTTTAAACCGTTTTTATTCTTCTAGTCAACAGTCATTATTAAAGACGGCTGCCCCTAGTCAAAGATGTAACCAGACGTAAGTTCTGTTTTGCGATATTTGACAGATAACCCGAATGATTCAGGGACCCCGTTCACCCGAAACGCCTTTTGTAGGTCATCGTAGTTTAGCGCTTTCAAAGCCATATTATCACCTTAGCCATGTTTTTTCAGCCGGCGTCATATTGCAACTTATAAACAGGGAAATTTGCGAACAGCTCCACTGAGGGTCTCGCAAATTCGTTGTTTGTGCAATAAAATGCAGCTTTGTCGAACATCAGGTCGATGTGTGAGTAGTTACGTGAGGTTTTGATGGGCTTGAACTCGCACGGTGATTGAACTGTGGTAGACGTTGATAAAAGTGATGCTTTTTTACATCAATCACCGTTTTAGGGACTCCCATTAAAGGTTATCTAAATTCCTAACAATGTCGATAAAAAGGCCACCCGCTGATTTCTGGTGGCAATAGCGACCTCATGTATGCGTTTACCATTAATATTGGGTGTATGCTTTCATGTCAAATTCGGTATCCCATCTAGATTATGTTCCGTTCTGGAATCACGGCCAATTTCAAGTCACCTGTGTAACGATGGCAAATACCTTTGCAGTACTCTCCGTCCTATCTCAGTTACTGAAGCTATTCACGTCATCGAACGAAATCTCATTTCCATGCCTGACCTATTACCACGTTACCAGGACGCCGTTATCGGTAATATACTTATGGATTACAGCAAGTATGCCGTCTTGCGATTCTTGTCACAGAGCCTCAAGGTTGTAGTGACGATTTTTCTCTCAAAAGGAGACCGCATAGCCCTACATAACACAAAGAGGGACGAAACCCCTCTCCTCGTTAAAGATGGAAGCAAAGGGGTTAATCGGGGAACCTAAAAATGCGATCCAGTTGCTCACATCAGCGCTTAACTTTAGCTGATTTTTCAGTGACAGTTCGATCGTCGTTTTCGACTATGTCCACCATGTGCTCAACAGTTACGTGGGTGCAGAGACGGTAGCTTGTGCGTGAATAAGCCTTTTGTGATAATTGACTTGCACGGGATCTGCTGCACTTCTGCTCTCCTATCTGGGTTTCGTGTCAAGACAGAATTCAGAAGGTCGGATGCGAGATTCGGTAGCGGTTTCTGGCGGGACGTGAACCTGCCCCCAGGCGTACCACCACATCCCTTGGTCTGCGTACGAAAAACAGGATTTCACACGGTAAGAAGTGGGAGGGCCTGGATCCCCAACTTAGTGCTATAAAGGCCACAGTAAGAAGGAGTCATTGCGGCCCGAGTCCTGTCGTGGGAGAAGGATCGAGTTAGCCCGTCAGTTGGCAACCTTTCAAACCACGGCTTTTAGCGCAATGCGATATATTTGAGCGTTTCAGATTTTTATAGTGAGGAATATACGCTGAAGTAGTCGATGTCACTCTTACTTCCCACTTCAGACACCAGTCCACTATCCGAGCCGGTCAGGTGTCGGGTGCGGGAATTGGCCGCATTGGCTGACTGGGCTAGAGCGTTCGTCTGCACTTGCCACGTACACGGCCTGGCCTCCTATAAACAACAAAAAAACGAGTGAGTGGCTTGGATATCCCATTTATCCGAGTACCATATATTTGCCAGTTATTAAGTCGCCACTCAAAATCGGTCGATGCTGTGAACCACCTAATACCTTGCTATGCTTAAGAAAACGCTACCATAATCTTACCAGTAAATGAGATTTTCGAGTGGTCCTAACACATAGTTTTCGTATTTGCTAGGAACAGCGCCCATGTTCCTGGGGTATGAATGTCGTCGCCATCATTGTCGTTGTTCTCGTCACACCCTTGGTGCTTTGTGCTTCAAATGTTCTTCAAGTATCATTTCAACGTATAGTTTCGGGTAAACGGAGCACTTGGGTGTTTTTTTTAGAGTCGTTTTATTTAAACACCGTGAAGATGCATTTTTTCTCCCAAAAATAGTCAACATCATTTGCATTTTAAGTTTACTAATGTCTTTGATTTACAAAGCATACTTTAGTTGCCACTTTTTTCATTTGTCGCATCCTTTTAATGTTCCGCCTACTTAACTATTACCTTTTTTAGCACGATGTCGGAAAATGAATCATTCAAACATGATGGGGTATATTACATGTCAGTGCCTTCAACACCTGTTTTTAGATTATTTTGGAACCGTTTCACTACCTCCTTGCCAACTCTGGAAAAGGCCTACGAAGACAACTTATAAAAGCTTTCAATTTTTGGATGCAGATACCCGCCGAAAAACTCGAACTTCTCAGCGAAGTAATTGAGATGCTGCATAACGCCAGCTTAGTGTAAGTGTAGTTTGCTTGTGCACCGTTGAGTGAGCGCCAAATTTTCGCATTTTTCGACCTCCAATATCCTCTTTTTTAAAGCATCGATGACATTGAGGATGGTTCAAGTCGCAGAAGAGGCAAGCCAGCTGCTCATATGCTTTTCGGTATACCAATGTCAATCAATGCCGCCAACTATGCTTACTTTCTTGCTCTTGAGAAGGTCCTTGCGCTTGGTCACCCGGACGTGCCTCTGATTTTTGCAGGTTTGTGTTTGATACTATTTGCCTTTGCCAGTCTGCATCTTACGGCTCTTAGTCGTTTGAGTAATATGCGAGTTTGCCGCACATTAGCCCTGCTCATCAAGTGACATCTCCCACCCAGTGAAGTCAGAGGTAACTTGATCAAACTATTGAATGGTGCATTAGGAGATTAAAATATCGATAGTGCTATCAGGCTGTAATAAAGTATCCATTCTGGTCTCTCTTCTATCTATCTATCTATCTATCGACAATGCTTACCCCTTTTTGTTTTCGCCCTCGTAACTGCTAACCCCGTTTTCTTTTTAAACCGCCCATAGAACAGATGCTGGATCTACACCGAGGACAAGGTTTAGACATTTACTGGCGGTGCTCGTGCAATTGTCCGTCTGAACCGGCTTACGAAGACATGGTGATTAAAAGTAATTCCGTCTGCTTCCACAACAGTGTAGCTGTTGCTTATTCTGATCTACTTATTTGATAGGAATGTTGGTGTTGCTACTGCTATCCCCCTTTAGTTTCCCAACCTTTCAGTTTCGTTCGCTAGCACCTGAAAATTTTTATTATGCGACTAGTTCGATCTAGAAGAAGTAGATGCGATCGCTGGGATAAGAGCTTTATTCGCCTGACGTTTCGTATTCAAACTCGAACCCATACTCAGAGTCAGTATCAGATACGGGTCCCGTATGGATCCGTACTATTCCGATCGCCAACCTCGTTCACACGCATTTAACCCTAATGCATTCTAGTCACTATACGGTCAATAACAAATCTCTCTGATAAAACCTGAAGTTAAACAGTTAGATTGTGAAAATAAGGATTTTAACAGGTGCTCTCCTTGCAACCATCCTTTGCTCCAACCATCGAAAACCCTCTCTTCCCTGGATACTACCTCTATAAGCATTCCTGGGGCTATTACTATCCTGCAAAAACACTTTGTGACTGACACCTAGGAATGCGCCTGTTTCGGTTCAAATTTCACGTGTTCCTTATCGTCACGATACCGGCTGTATCTGCTTGGTAGCCAGTACCGGACTACATTCGACAAATTCTGCACATTGGCTCCTTCTCATGAACCTTATTTATGTTTAGAGACCGGCGGCCTGTTTGGGATGGCGGTGAAGTTCATGCAGCTCTTTTCCGCAGACAAAAGGTGCGTTCGTAGATATAAAAGACCCTGATTTTTTCGTTTACTAATTAATTTTGCCGTAATCCCTGTCTATATATCTCAGAGATTTTACACCGCTATTGGAAATTCTGGGACTCTGGTTCCAAGTGCGTGACGACTTGGCAAATCTCGTGGATCAATCGGTAGGTGCCTATGTCGCTTTTTATAACTCTGGCTTTTCATCCGAGTTTGCTGCGTGATAATATGTAGTCATGCAGCTTTTTAAAGGTCATGAATTTTGGATCACATGCTGTCATCAGCTAATCATGTCCCAAGTTTAACTCCAGGTGGCCTAGGATTTGAGCTGGGACTGATTGTTTTCAAGTTCACTGACGACCCTACATCGACTGATCTGGAGTTCCCAACGTCGCTTTTACGTGGTGCATATTGAGCTGTTATTCGAACATTCCGTTTAGCTGTAAGTCCGCAGGCCGGGACCCTTGCAGAGCTAAATTTTTCCGAACCTAGGCTGTTTTGCAAAAACGCGGCGAGCGTAGTGTTCTTCTAATCAGATTTGCAAGCCATTGGATTCCTGTGGTTCAAATTAAAGTATGACGCCGTACAACTGCTTTCTGCGTTTAGTTATGTGGGTTGTGCAGAATGCAGTTCATCACCTGTTTTATTTCCTGCTACGTGGAAAAGTGAAGTGGTAGACGAAAGTGGTATTATTAACGCCCGAAATTTGCGTTAGAGTTCACGCGAGCAACTTCCCTAAGTGAAACTGCTATTCGTATTAATTGTCTTCATTCGTTGGGGGGAGAAATAGTTGAGGAACTGCGAGTAACATTAATATTTGTTGATGGACGGTTAGGGGGCTCACTCGGCTCGTTCTGCCTGAAACTGAAGACCGAATAACATGACCACCAAAGACAAGGGAGACAATAATGGCCATTTCTGGCTTATTAGCCGTCATCAGCCAGCCGTACCCAATACCAGGCACTGCGGTGCCCGATGCTCGAACTCGTGACCTGTTGGTTAGGAGTCCAACTCCCTACTCACTGCGCCACGAGTTCGTTGTCTTGCTCGGTTTCGATCGGGACTATTAACCATTGTAAGTAGGCATTCACCGATCGGTTACTGGTCTCAATTGTCCCGTTGTGCCTTAGGGCTCACTCTCGAGCCCCGCCAATGGCAGCTAGTATTATAGGCAGATGACAATTGCCGACAAAGAGAGCCTGGAATTGCCATTTCTGTCTTCCTAGCCGTCAGCAAACAGTTATAGTCAACCTCAGGTGGTGCTCTACCGGAGGCTCGAACCCGTGACCTGTTGATTAGAAGCCCAACGATCTAAGCATTCAGCACGTACAATCGTGATCGCTCATTCTGCCACTTAGCTTCTAGGACTTCAAGGCATGTAAAACCCTACTGGCCCAAAACTGTCGAACTAGGCTTGCCTTGTTTTGACTTGTTTGATAGACTTAGAATTATTACATACCTTGCCCTGAACTTAAACACATTTTTCAACTTCCTTGTTGAATCCCTGCCCTTTTTTGTTGAATTTTCACTTAGTTTACTCACTGTGAACCTGATCTTTTGGTTTTCGCAAACGACGGGGACCATCAATGTTCAACTATGTGGTTGCAGCGACAACTTGCACATGGATTGATTAAAAGTGGAACGAACTTGTGTGACCTCTATCCCCCTCTTTTCTCTTCCCCGCCATATTCTAGCAATGACTAGAGGTGGGAATAGGCCTTGCAGCCTTAAAAGCTCTGGAGCCCATATAGGCGGGCCATATACGATGTGTGTTAGACAAAGCCTCGTGCCGCTTAAGTCACTGCACCCGTTTCCGCTCAAACGACCACTGGCAGGGTAGGTGAAACTGATGCAATCATGTGTGCTTTCACGATACGCTAGCAGTTGTGGCATGGGATATTCCTATCAGTTGGAATGCCTCAGCTCTGCTCAGGATGGAATGCCAGGCTGCCATGGCCCCTTTTTAATGTGGCCCTTATGTCACTCCCATATGTGAAACCCAAAACCCCCTCATGGAAGCCCGATATGAGTGGAACCGGGGATCGTGTCTTGTGTGTGGCACGTGTAGAAGGGTGTCCAGTTTTGTAAGCCACTGCGCTCACGCCCACCTTCATTTGTTTCAACTGTAAAGGTCAGACTGCCAACTGTTCTAACCCGCATGCCTCTTTTTTGCACTAGTACCACGACCTGAAAGACTTCGCCGATGACCTCACAGAAGGCAAGTTCAGCTACCCAGTTGTACATGCAATCAATGCGCAACCACACGACCACCAAGTCCTCAGCATCCTCCGTCAGCGCACCTCCGAATATACCGTGAAAGAATACTGCATTGGGCTCCTGGCGGACATGGGTTCTTTGGACCACACCGCCAAGAAACTGGTGAAGCTGGAAACCCAGTACGTGCTCCTAGACTGATTTCTGTTTCCTGCTTCCTTCCGGGCGATCTGTCAGTCCAGTCATGATCCCGCCGCCCCCCTCGTGGCCGCAGAGCTTACGGGCGGTGATCTGCGCTTGCTGTTTTGGGGCAGGAAATTGAACCGCTCGTAAGGTCCAGTCAGAATGCGCTGACCCTAACCTTTGATTTTACACAAAATCAAGGCTTGTGCAACCCCCCTCTAACCTGGAAACGAATGCTAACCCTAGAGGACACAATGGTTAGGGTAGGTTGGCATGTAGGTAGGTATGGATAGGTAGGAGCGTTTACGGTCTAATTGAGTGCGAAAAAACCAGCTCACTCGACTGATGACGATGGTTATATAAATTACTTTTCATTGCCAACGCGTTGCCGCCCTTTTCTCGTCCTTTGCGCTACCCCATCCCTATTGCCATCTTTCCCGTATTGCACGCATATCTGTCCATTGTGTTCGTTTGGGGGTTCGTGCAAGCCTTTGCTGACTGTTGGGGAGGGGGTTGGGGGTGGGTCGCACAAGCAGTCCTTGCCAAACTCGATTAAGTTTTGGTCTCTCGGATAGCAGTTACGTTTGGCTACCATGATTTTCTGGTGTTCTCCACTCTTCTCTCCGGCATACGTGTTCACGTTATGTGTAGGATAATACCACCGGCCGGTCGACGAGGTCTTTGTTCCATGCTGGAGCATATTGTCAGCATGGTTGTAATGCTGGGACGAGTGATTTCTTTTAGTACGTAGCTGCTTTCTAAGGTTGAGTTTGCGCCTGGACGTAACACTGTAGCATGGTCTGCGAACGCTTGTTTGCCGCACCCAAGGGCCTGCTTAGCTTTCAGCTATCATTCACTGAAGACCGTTGCATTATTTTTTCATCGATGGAAACACTGAGTAGACTAATACACTGGCCCCTTCTTTCCCTGGTGCCGAGTTTTCGTTCTTGGGAGCTTACGCATTTGCCTGAAATCCAGTGCTATTTTGGATGTATTTCAACCGCAAGAATCAGCAGTGGAAATTTTGTGTTCCAAGTAGTGGGTGAAGTGTTGTGCTCCCAAGCCCTGCGATTGGCGAGCCAAAGCATGCGTGAGTGTTAAACCCTCGAAAGCGTAGGAGTATGCTAGCGCTTGAAATTACTTTGTCGTTTGGATGCCTTCGATTGGCTGGCCTGTGTTGGCGTATTTTCGGCATGTTCGCCCTAAGCAGCGACCGAGTAAACCCTACAGCAACACCGAAGTGATTTCAACAGAAGTATACATCGCTCTCCTCCCACGTTTACATTGTTTCTGACCGTGCTTACCAACAGTAGGTGCACTGTCTCATGAAATGTCAACCGAAATTCTGAAATTACTCGAGCAGAGTTGTGATTTTAATTATCGTGCACTATCATCCGAGAATATTTCAATCACATCAGGATGCCGGCTTTTGAAAAAACTTTCCGGCTTGATTCAGGAAATTACCTGTAAAAAAACTATTTATGCAGTCTACATTTTTATCATTGATTTTCTGTAACCCTATAACTTAAAATATACTTTGTAAAAAATATGAATAAAATAGTCTTTTTTGTACTCATTTGGTAGCAAATAACGTCTTCTAAATAGCCGTGAACTCGACCTGCTGTTTCATTTGCATTCAGGCTTTTGAACCTACGTGCTGTTTATTTTCTGCGTAAGGAAATCTTACATTTATGTATACCATCAAGAAGAGGTAATATAGGGCCTGTAAAGTTCTGCAGTGAATATATACCATATAGTATACTTTGTAACCAACATTATTAAATGGAAAGATACTATGCTTTATTAGTAAACATCCCACGGTCCTAAAATATCTCATAATTGGTAAAGTTTTGTAAACCGAAGGTAGCTCTTCTTAAACTATAAAATTTTAAGAAAACTTGGTTGGCTTTCAAAGGATCGCAAGAAAGGATATTTTAAGCAGGTTTCCTCTAAACTATTTGCATCTACTAGTGCGTCGAAAATTAATAGGAAAAATGCATACTTAGAAGTCATTGCTTACAGAGTGCGGAGTTTGCAGATGGTGGAAAAGAAGTGCATTCAACAGCTGGCATCCTGACGTTTCTGAAATATTACAGGTTTGCACTGCACGATAATCGATACTACAACCCTACTTAAGTAAATTTGCGGCATCTACGTCACTCTATGCCCGCAACTGAGACCACGTCTGTAGGACTAGAACTTTACGTAGCCGCAGTCGCCGTGGGTAAGGGGAGGTCAGAGCATAATTAAAAACGATTGTCTCACGTTCTTCTTTTGGTTTTATCTTGTCGTTTATCATCTGAAAGGTTGGCTCTACGCTTCAGGATACTATTGAAGTAAATGTATTTGACCGACGTTCCTAGGCTGTCTCTTACTCTATCCCACAACTGGCGCATACATGGTACTCTCCGTAACACCATGTCTATCTCCTGCAGCAAGCATCCGATCCGCTGTGCCATTGTCGATATTATCGACAAAACCTTGCATGGCAAAACATGAAAATCTTACAAAGTGGGAAGCATATCCTTTGGTGCATCCTGGTACATGAGGTGGCAATCAGGTCGTGTGTGGCACGCGTAGAGAGGTTGTTTAGCTCCGCCAGCCACTGCGCCCAATCTTAGCACAGGTAAGTTGAGACGCCCGGACAGTCTACTGATGCATGGGCGAGGGAAGAGAGCGTGAGGCCGACACTGGGAAACACATTACCTCTAATCAGCGCATTCCTCGCTATTGTAAATATTGCTTCCTTAAATATATGATGACCAACTAACTGTATAACTCGGTCCTTCTCGGGACTGAGGGTCAGGCGAAAAGGACTCCTTTGAGATCTTAATCACCCTCCGCAAGGCTTAGTACATGCAGTGAGAGCCAGGTCGTGCGTAGTTCGCGTAGCCGGGCTGTTTAGCTATGTCAACAACTCTGCGCCTTAGCCTTAGCTTGACAATGTCTTGTCATCTCGGTAAATTGACTCGGAGCAGAGAGTACAATGAGTGCAGCAAAAGTCTACCTCTCTATAAACTAATTCACGTGCAAATCACCGTCCTGTGCCCACTCAATGGTGTGCTCGGTTACCGACCGTTGAATCCGTCTTAATGATATTTTAGAATTACGGCTGCAACCTCTCCGCCGGGGGCACGTCCAATAACACCGTGCCGGGCTACACGCGCAACTTTGTCAGCCAGTACACGTGCAAACGATATGAGAGACAAAATTCAACTGGCCGTCCGTTTTTTCCTGTATGTGGAGAACGTCTCGAAAACTATCAGCTGCCTTTTTACTCCACGTGCAGTTGGAATTGCACACAGTCCGGAGGTAACCATCAGGCGCCAGTCATGAGGTCAAACGACTCACTGCCACGGCATGAAACGTCTGGAGTCTTTTCCAGAGCTGGTGCAGTTGCGCACAAGCAGCTACGTCGGAAAAACCCGGAGATTACTGCGGACGCGAATGGCCGAGTACACAGCAGCATGGAGTAGGAATGAAGCTAGCTTTCAGGTTGCGGCTCATTCGACAGAACCTGGCCATTTTTTTCAAGTTTTTTGAGACCGAAATGCTCACAAGAACTGACGACCACGTGAGCCGCGAGTTGCGAGTTCTCAGGTCAGCATTCCATCAACAAGTGCCATGCCTTCCCGCTCCAATATTCTGTGCTGAGCCTTTGCCTGGACAGGGGAACCAATCACGTGGTAGGGCGCGGATGACCAGCAATTCCAGTAACAGCGATCAGAATGGCCCGTTAATGAGCACGCCAATATCTAACATGGATGATGAAATCGTGATCATTACCTACTCTGGCGCGGACTGCCTAGCCGTCTTCGCATCAACTACGACCCCCAGCGGTGATCGTGGGAGCTGCTAATTATAGTAAGCATGTGGTCGCGTGGGAACTAAATCCTATAAATACTACAGTCCTTGTGCATCCACTACCCGTATCTGCGACTCTCTCTACTGCTGGGTTCCAGTGAGAATCTGAAACGTCAGGCCAAGGAACTTCTTTTTCCAGTGATCGCATCTTATTCTGAACTGGCTTGTGAAACTCACCTTTCTGCATCTTTCGGCTAGGCTTCTTCTCGTATTCCAAAATTGCTCTCACGGGCCAGCTGACAGTCAATTTTAATTAGTATAACGCTGCTACCGAAATATATGTAGTAATATAGTTTGAACGATGTATATGTATTTATCTCTGGTATGTTAACCATAATTTCCCTCTGTGGAGAATTTCGGATTTTATCAATAGGTTTGCGAACCAGGCGGTATTATTAGTACTTTGGTGCCGTCGTCATTTCTGATGGGCGAAGTATCAGACAAGATAAATTGTCGCACCTCCACTTTTCTTTTTTTTCGCTTGGAAGAAACTAACGTCTTCATTGCTCACTCCCCGTGCAGGTGCAGAAATATCGTTGCCGAACTCGGTGGTAACTCCCACCTTGAGGCATTCCTCTCCGAGTTTTCCTCCATTTACCGTTCCCCCTCGGGTGAACCTCGCACTTTTGAGCACCTTAGCTTCAAGGGCAAGAATTTTTCGCACATGAAGCCTGTATCCAGTGGCGACTGTTCCTCCAGAGTACAAGATTGTTTGAACAATCATCAGAACTCATCATCATAACATCTGCGTTCTTGACTGACCCACTTGGTTGTTTTTTTTACTTATCCTTTGTCTTCGGTTTTATCCTCCGCTCTCTTCCCTGTGGAATGCCATTCAGCAATAAAAGACATGCTGTGTGAATTTCGCTTACTGCTCTATTTGCATGCGTATGAATGGACTTTCATGTTTTCCGTCTGAAATCTGGTACTCTTTTAATTTATACTTGGAGCTGCAGTTACACCATTAGCATAGAAGGTAGTCTCGTTTTCCCAAAGTGTTTCTAAAATGCCATCTCTGAACAGGTCATCATTACGCCCTCAGGGAAATTGGCGATCGTCTTTTTTGACTAACGTAATTGTCCGTCATTGCTGTCAAGCACTTTACACAGATCAAAGAAAGGAAATGCGTTCACCGGGAGAGGTTTCTTAGGTGTCTGACGTTTCGGCAGTAGTTTCGTCTGCCCATCCTCAGACACTGGAGAGTCATGCCCGGATAGTCACGGCGTGGAACAATGGAGGCTGCCGATTATCTCCGTGGCCTATGAAGGCGGGTTTGAAACAAGCCGTAGTGAGACGCCGGCTGACGAAAACGCGGTCAGTCAACGGTGGGGGGGGGGACGGCGGTGGTAGTGGTGACACAAGCCACCGTGAGATTCGAGTCCGACGCAGCCCGACAGGCAGTATTGACAGGCCACACACAAGGCAACGAATGGTGAGCATGAATTTCCGGTCTCTGATGGTGGGTAGACGAAACTTTTTCCCGAAACGTCAGACACCGAATAAACCTCTCGGTGAGTGCCTCTTCTGCCTTTGAAATCCCCCCTGGGAATCGCATCTTCATTACTTTACACAGCCATTGCGAAACATGTCCGCCCACTTTTAACCGGAGTCTGCGTGTCCCTCCATAATTCCTTGCTCTCTATGTTGTCATTTTTTTTCCGTGCCGATACCTCGACGACATCTTTGCAATTTTCACAGAAGAAACAAATGTAGACGAACTCTTAAACACTGTAAACCAAGCACGTCCGTTGATCAACTTCACGTTGGAGATGGAAAGAGCAGGTTTACTGCCTTTCTTCGACGTCCTTCTAAGCAGAAGACCTGACGGCAGCATCCGAAGGAGCATTTATCGAAAGAAAACCTGGTTTGAGCAATATAAGAACTTTGGCAGTTTCGTACCTCTCCAACAGAAACGCAATCTAGTCCGTTGCTTAGCGCAAAGGGCTAGAAAAATTTGCTCGGCAGATAATATCGAGGAGGAGCTTGGGATGATCCAGAACCTACTTCGAGAGAACGGATACCCTGATCGGTTTATTACAACGCATCTTGTCGAAATACCGTTGAAACCTGTCAAGGTTACTGTGGAAAAGAAAATTTTTTTCCTCCAAGTGCCCTTTCAAGAGGATGCGGCTAGCGAACTCCTGAAGAGACGCATAAACCAAACCGTTACACAAACGTTCCCAGCAGCGAAACTTCAGAATGTGTTTCTCAACCAACCCTCTTTTACGAGGCGAAGGTAAGGATAGTTTGCCGGCTCAGACCACCTCCATGTGCATTTACTCATTTACTTGCTCCTGTGGAGCAGTTTATATTGATCGCACGAGTCGGCGCCTATCCAAAAGAATAAGAGAACACCTCCCAGCATGGCTGAGCAAAGTGGAAGTCAAGATCGTAAAAAGCGCCACCCTTGCACATCTTGTTGACACCGGGCATAGTGTTGACCCCAGCGAAGCCTTCCATGTAATTTATAAGGTCCCACCAAACTACCCCAAGCCACTGGGTTAACGTCTACTAGAAGCAGCAGCAGCAGAAACGACTGCCATAAGGTTGAAGAAGCCGGTCTGTGCGCACAAAAGAACCTCGTACATGCTCCGCGCTTAACTTGGCCAACGGCTGCTTAACAGCATGCATTCCCCGCGCCAGCTCCGTTCTCTCCCTTCCTCTAGAATGGCTCTACTAAACACGCACTGCCGCCTATCACACTGTGGCTTATCATCCTTCCTCTATGCACACCTCTCACATAACCCACACAAACGGACGAACATTATCGATTTCATGTTTTAAATTTCTACTACGTTCCAACGTTCCCCTATAACTGTACTGGCCTGAAGAGAAGTTATCGAAAGCAGCGCGTATGCTCGCCAAGTCGTCTTTGAGATCTTTTAATGGGAATTTTCGCAACTTTAAAACAAGTAATTCTTACAGTCTGTTTCAGCTGCGTGAGCCAGGGTTACGTAAGCGCCCAGTGACCGCAAGAAATCGGCGCTGGAGTGCTTTTTTGCCATCTAGAACGTCTGTTGTCCTGATTTTTCGTCCCCGCCGATGTGTGGAGCTGGCTGGGCGCCCCGGTTTAGCGCTATCGATTTGTTATTCGTTTTGCAACCTTACGCACGCCAGGTTTCTAGGTGTTCATCGTAATACCTGCGCTAAGCTATACGTTCGAAGTTCTCCTTTTTGAGGCGGTTGCTTTCGAATAGAAAACCAACTCCTTAATAATTTTCACTCCGCTTATTTAGGCGCGTTGGTGACCTATTTCATAGAATATTATTCGAAATTCGAAAAAAAAGTTTTTGATAAGGAAAAAATGTTTGAACGTTGTCTGAACTTGGATTATCTTGCAGCATAATCTCATGATATCTCATTCACAACAGCATACCGGTTTATTAACCGCAGTCGCAAACTACGTTGTAAAAATGACTACTTAAGTAGTATTTTCTACTCATTTATTTCGTTGCTTTCATAATTTCACATACAATTTGAGTAAATTCGCAAGAAAATATACTTTTTTTGTAGTTATTGGCTAGCAAATTACGTTTTCTTTAGAATGTATACTTGAAGAAAGGGCATCTGTTGGTTTAGAGTAAGCTTGTAATTGTTTAATTTTTTCACAATTCGAAATGTATATTCATACAGCATCGTATCTGTCTGTTTATCAATGCTGCCTATAAAGTATCGAGCATGGTCCACATCCATCCGTTATGGTTTGCAAATGATGATTCCCTAATAGTACAGATAAATGTATGGGAAAGTGCAACTATTGGTCTAGCTGGTCTCGAGCTCCTAACACTCCCTTCTCCGTCGGCGACTGCGGAGGAACCGATAACCACATCCATGTCCAGACTTCAGGTGTTGAAGCACGTTTTCCATTGACTTCCTCCTTGACGCCTCCAGATGGACACCATCGTCGAATTAAATGCAGCAACACATAACTCATGGGACAGGTGACAATGAACGTGCGCAGACTACTTTTATAGTTCTTCTTAGGTGGCAGCGAGTGCCTTCTACCTCCTCAGAAACAAAGTCAGTGTACTGACTGTAGACAAAGGCTTTCAGTGTTTCTGAGTTCTCACCAGTAAACAGTCGCTTAATGCAGACAACCAAGCACTGCCTTTGCGGATATTTGCGTAGGGCTTCCACGAGGACCCATTTGCCGCTACCTTCTCAACTCATGTCGCTAAGTGAGACCGGACTTCAATGTTCAGAGTCTTGGTTGTGTTGGTTTATCAAAGCATTTGATAATTTTGGCACGAATTCAATGCGAATATTCTAGGGCGTGCGAACCATAGCATGGTATGATTCGTTGGTGTTACTTTTTTTCGGCACCAGCCATCGATTTGCTCTCATGAGTCCAGCTAGGAAACCTCGAACGGACTTCAGCGTAGTCCATCTGACTGGCCTTACGACCATCGTTTGCATAACTGCAATTCTTCTGGCACTACGTTTAATTTATCTTCAAGTCAACTATAAAGAAATTGGTATTTTCACCAGCACTCCAAAAACGTTTTAGTGAATATTCGAGTGCTATGAGATTGCGCAGCAAAGGAGTTACTGCGTAGAGCATTCAGCCTTACAGGCTTCTTAACTGTAGTCTGTCCAGTTCAGTTTATTTAAGGAGCAATATAAGCATGTGCCCTTGAATTCATTATCCGTATGGTGTGCAATATGCTACGGGAAAAGCAAACAAGCAACTTGAAAAGTATTCACTTCTTCTCAACTAGAAAAGCGTTGCCTGTGGGTGCTTTGTAGGACAGAATGGCGAACCTGCTAAATATGTTACTAAAACGTATCAAGTAGTAATTTAATTAAATTAAAACACTGTGGTATATTCTGGACGAAACGTTGTCTTCCCTTGGAGCACTTGAAGAAACATTTATAACAGCCGTCACTGAACCGCAGCGAGTAGTATGTTAGGTAGCTTTCAGTGGATGATATAAGGAAGAAATACGTAAGTTTCAGATGGCGTGGCGATGCGTGCATAGGGCTTTATTGGTCAAGCCTCCTGTCAAAAGTTTCTACGGATGATTTGCCAGTTGTAATTGTGGCTGTTTTTAACGTTTGATTCATAAAAATGTGTGCAAACTGAAAACACGATGACGAAACCTTCTCTTTACTCCTCTTCTACTACCTGCTCAGTCGAACGTGATGATTTCATTCTCATTAGACCGCCTGATTTGACGGACGCCTGTAAGTGGTTCTTCCTCCATAACTCTTTTTTTCGGTCACGAGACAACCTAGCAGGTGATGAGCATGGGCTAGCGGTGGTCGTGCGGCACCTACTGGCCATTGTTGCTGTTGCCCCATGAATTCTTTACCTCATATCGGTTTACTCTTATGTGCTAGGCATCATGTCAACTGTTCTCGCGGCGCCTACAGATATCGCACTGTCGTTTAGGTTTGGTTGCATACATTCGGGCTTAGACAGCATATTATCGAATATATGGTCACTGCGGTGGGGATGCGCACCCATAAAAAATAGTACGCCTGTGCGCGGGCTCCCGTCGCGCCAGCCCAGGCGAGTGAGGAGAGAGTGTGGTGGATTTTGCGCAATTCCACTATCATTATACACTAATGCACATGCAAGTCCCCCTCTTAGAGCCCGCGCCAACGTGTCTACACGCACCACGTAACTGTGTTGACGAAACCAGAACCATGTGCCTGGCATTTGGATCGACTTTAAGTTCTTAGGATTCTTACATTGCTTTTGTACCTGTCTCTTATTATTCCAGTTTCCTGCTTTCCCAACTTTCGCCAACACATGAGGCTTTCCTAGTAAAATCTGCTGCTTTCTCGATGTTCCTGCCAAAAAACAGTAATACAAATGTCTATTTTAGAACGTTTGCATCCGCAGTTTTCTCTTTTTGATTGTTAACTTTTCATATAGGCTGATCAGTCGTCTGATTTCGGGCAAAGGTGGGAAGTCGAGGTTTGAACTACTCGAGGAGTCCCTCGTGAGTTTCCTTTAAATGAACCGCATTCATTTTGGATCTTCTGCCTAAACCTACCCACGTCCCCAATGATCTGTATGCCGATCGTTATTTAGGCATCTGCTCTAATGATGTTGATTACAGCAACTTTAAATCTTATTTCTGGATTTAAACGCGAGTTTCAATCATTTAGTTTTTAATTCGACGTAAGTGATGCTTCTAAGTAACCTGTTTGTCCCAGAGTTGTGCTCATTGTCATTGCCAAACCAATGGTATTTTGTAACTTTATTTGCCGCCAGAAGTTATAAGACCTTTTCCTTCAATCTGTGCAGCCTCGGTAGGCTAACAGCTGACGGAATAGTCGAGTCCTTTCAGGACAGTGGGCCAAACTCACTGGCGTTTTCTGAACGCAACCTCTGTGGCGCTCCCACCGGGATGGGATCCGACCGCTCCTTTTTGTGAAAATTCGGCACAACGTGTGGGAGCCATGTTGTGTATGGTGCGCGTAAACGGGTTTTTCGGTCCTGTCAGCCATCGCGCTTCCGCCTGCCTCCTGTTGTCCTGACTTTGTTTTTCTATCAAACCCAGTTGGGTGGGAAGGGAGATCGTGCGGCAGATGTTTTGCAAATCACCGTCCTGCGCACCTCATCGTTCGTGATGGTTAAATTTTCGGGCCCCTCACAATGTGCCTAGCCCCTAAGCCTCAGATCCCAGTGTGCGGGTTTACGTTTAAAAACATTCAAATGAGGAGTTTATTTAGATCTGCTCAAATGGGGTACCAGTCATTCCCTTCCACTGTGTTTACCTCAACTATGTTACCGATTATTAGCTGCAGCTAGCTAGCTGATTCGAGCTCTCCAGCTCCGTTGTCGATTATCGTAACGCGTAAAAAGGCACAGTCTGAGACATCGAGACCGGCTATATCAGGCGTGATCATGGCTATACCAAGTACAAATTAGTGACTACAAGAAATGTGATAAATAGCTTGTTTTCTGACCATTGTTTGAAGTTCTGGGCGCTTTCAATCTGTGCTTGCGCGTTAAGTAAGTGTTTAAATATGTGAACTATCCGCTTTTGCGCACCTCAATTCCTGTCTGACAACTGGACAATACCAGTCCTTTCAGTGTTCTATATTTTGAAATGTCCCGCAGGGCTCCCCCGTTGTCTCCGGTCTCCAACTATTTTCAAACTATCGTGAAGGCCTAGTTGATCCTGAGTCCGTATGCACACAGCCATTTGCCTCAAGAACCAGCCATGTAGCTGAGTCTGCTCCACAGGGATTAAAACCAACTGAGGGACCCCGTGTCCCTGCCTCCTGGCTGAAACCGCGCGCTGCGAAGCCGGCCCCCTCTTTCGGTCAGTTGTGTGGCGCCCCTCCCCCGCTCCAGCTGTCACCCCTGAAGGCGGCGTCAACCCGTCAGAGCGCTCCGCAAAAGGTCGTCCTCGCGGACTTGCCGGAGCCGTCCAGAGGGTAAGTGTGTGAGCGCCCACCTCCTGGCTACTGACCTACTGCCAAACAATCAGTCAGATTTGAGCTTTGTGGAAAGATTCATCTGCTTCCGCATGTAGAATCAAGTAACGGCCCATGAGTGCTTTGGGATAGCAGACAATTGGCCATGAACAATTTCATTTGTCCGAATCGCTCCGTCTGACCCCTTTAAGCTAGTCTGGGCCTTTGAATCTGTAACCGCAACCAGTGGACAACTTTCCGGCCTACACGTAAAGCGCTTTTTTAGAATCGAGTTTATTTCTATGGCCTCAGTTTTGCTGCCTTGCCAAACCCCATCTCACTGATTTATTTTGTCGGCCCGCGTGCGTATTGACGCTGTGAGGTTTTCTCCGTTCCCGGAGCAGTTAACCGTACGACCAACAGTAGGGCACATTTTCCAAGTTGCTGCCACCAGCGCAGGAAAAAAAGATTTATTTCCTTGTTTGAACTTTTATTTGAAACAAGCCGACATCCCAGAAAACTGCAATCAATTCCGATGTTCTTTCCTCGTTGTAAACACGGAACTCCTCCTATCACTCATGCATTTTAACAATTTGTTTCAGAACGCACCTCACGTCGAAGGCTGCGGCCAATGCCAGCAGTACAAAGCTCCTGGTAAATCCCTGCCAAGTACGTTCTTTTAATCAGTTCTTGTCTCTTGCTTTTTTACGTTCTACTGTGGCTTCGGAACAGTGGGCGTTGTTGTACGGCACTTGTTTTGTGTAAACACGGCGTTTATTTAGGAGCCGACATCTTAACTTCGGCAGATCCGCCGCCTAATATATTTAACTTTGAAGACTTACAATATATGTTGAATTCAACTCCAGATTAACCATATTTCCTAGCATACACTCTCATTGCGCAACCTTGTTGCATATCTCATAGTTATACTACTCAAGATTCTGCTGAGTAGTAAGTTCAAACCAACTACTCGAAAAGATCATCATTCAATGGGAAAGAAGAATGACCCAATAGACTGTGTCATTGGTCGTGGAGCAGTTTTCGCTACCATGCTCGCATCGAAAATTCTCTTTTATATCTAGTAAACTTGATAATTCCAGATTTCCGTGAATTTTAAGTGCCGGTATGATGCCTTGATAACTCCGCTAGGCATTTGCAGTCGATCATTACTTGTTGAATGGGCCGGCGTAAGTCCTCATTTCGGTTCGTCTGCGTAATTATTTAAAGAATAAACCCTAGTAATTTTCAAATCGATAGAGAATTTTATTTAAATTATAATTATGCCGCTTCGAACACCGTGTAAGCTTGGTTTTTCAGAACGCCGAAATCTGCATTGTCCGACTCATTTTCTTTACCCTCTAACTGTATCCTCGGCCTGAAAATTCTGTTTTTCTGCCGATCCTCTTTCCTTCACTACCTGTTCATTTATAAATAATTTTACCTTATTAGTTGAACAGTTAGCCTGACTTCTATCCCAGCAGCCATGCAATTTCCCTGTACCTCGAGCATATTGTATTGCTTTCGGTTGGATTTAAAACCCCTTCAAGCACCGAGTTTAACTCACCAAATATAGTTCACTATGCTAATATCAATCCTTTCAATAGAGAGGAAATCCTCTACTCGAATTGCTTCGCAATGTCGTCTGGGAATACTCAGACATCCAGCCGGATTATTTGTTTGGACCGAACCAGTGTGCCTTTTTCTTGAGGTAAGTTTTATGCAAAATTGTGTGTTTGTGTATATTACGTGTTATGTCTCCAAACTCGACTGAATTGTGGTGTCTATAAGCATCTTTTTAATACTGCATTGGGAAGCCACGCGACCGGTAAACTAGTTGCTCTCGGACGAGGTCGAACTGGTGACGCAAGAATTACTGTCGCATGACTGACTACCTACAATAACGTGGAAGCACCCGCCGGTTGTGAAATAATCGATGCTTTCTCTTCATGACCTATGTAGTCTGCCGTGAGTAAACTCACGGCTCCCGGTGGGGCCTCGTAGTTCAGATGGGTAGCGCTTTGGCTGTACAAAAGCCTTCTGTTTGCCTTGGTGCGTTCGAAATCCACCTAGACTGCCTATGTTTTTACACTTATTCCAAATGAATTATTCCCATCTGCCAAAGTACGCCTGGTAGTCATCTGGTGGACTCTGGGTTAGTCACTTAGGAAATCCTGTTTGGTCAGTCAGTTTGCTGTATCAGCATTGGTGGGTTACTTCACTCAAGTGCCATTAAACTCAGTGCTCCCGGTGGGGCTTGTAGCTCAAGCGCTTAGAGCGTTGGCTGTACTGAAGCCTTCCCCTTGCTGTCGTGGGCGCGAATCTCACTGAGGGTCCCAAATTTCCCCCAAATGGGTTAAATGCATTAGTCTGGTTGATCTTGTTGATCGGGCATTTTCTCTCTGTTGGGCGAATGGCATTTCTGGGTAATAACTTGGTATATTTTCACTCGCTGTAGCAGTAACCTTGATCATAGTTACCAATCTAAACGAGCTCTTTTTATTGTCGTGCAGATAGTCAGATTTTTGAGAGTAGCATGATGAAATCTTCCCCATTTTTAGCCTTCGTTATCACAATCTTAATCCGGAGTATATTTTCGACCGCTTGCAAAAGATCAGGGATGCCTACAAGTTGACAGTCCTCATTGTTCTGGTGGATGTGGTAAGTTATGTGACCATGCCTATGTCTCTATGCTTCACCTCCAAGGACGATTCGCACCATCCACTCAAGGAGTTGGATAAGTTTGGCCTCACTCAGAATGTTACTGTTGTGCTGGCCTGGAGGTGCGTTTTGAATACTCGTCTTATGTGACACGATTTAGTCCGACGGAAGCAGCCCGCTACTTGGAAACCTTCAAAACCTCCATCAACAAACCACCAGACGACTTGTTGCCTGATGGTGACACCAAGAACGACCATCTCGCCCTAGTAACGGGCTTTTTAACCTCTCTTCGGCATATCTCTAAGTCGGACGCGGCGGCCCTTCTCACCAAGTTCGGCGTAAGCGTGTATTCGCTTTTGAATGTCTTGATCTGAAGCATCCTGTCTTTGATCCTTTCATTGACCTGTTCCGTGCTTGTTTTTCTCTATTAGAGTATCAACGGCATTATAAAGGCTGATGTTGAATCTCTTGAAAGTTGTCCGGGCATTGGTGGTGTCAAGGTGGGTTATTCCTTTTTGCAGTTCAGACCCGACTCTATCAGGCTCAGAAACTGCATGACACACTTCGAGCGGCTTTCAAAAGGAAGAATTTGGAGTGATGAAGTGAAGGTCGTGGAACGGCATCTATGCATCAAGTGATCACAGCAGGTCCTTGTTTATTCCCTCTGTACAGATACCTACCCTGATGACAAAAATCTCTCACTAATCCTATCATAGTTTTGATCATCCAGTTAAATTGTATGTAGAGATCTGAGGTAGGCTGAGGGAAGAATTGGGTGGGCCTCGTAATGCCCAATGATTTTCGCATGGCCAAACTCTGTCAATTATAGTAACTGCTCTGTCTCCGGCAAAAGCCCTGTGCAGTCTCTAATTTGCAGCTCCGAAGGCTAGGCCACCCTTTAAGTAGTTACAATTTTTTTCGCTCGTGATGGGAGGGGGGAGGTTGCGAAGTCGACCTCGTTTAACAATGGTACCTGGGCGCCCACTGATCGTGTTGCAGGACATACTAGTCTCGTTATGGCATAGAGCTCACTCTCGATCCCCGCCAGCAGCCGCACAGTGGCAGCTTTTGGGCTGGAATCGAATTATTTCGTGGGAAAATTAGTGACGAATCATTACGTAGTCTGCCTTGCAGCTCAGATTCTAGTCACATTCCGTTGAATTAACTGTTCGTGTCAAGTGCGTTTGGATTATTCGCAGAATTTTATGAGAAATTGAATGCTTGAGATCATGCTTTAGGAAACGAAGTTATACTTTCCGGGTTGGAGCGCTTTGTCAATCTGAAGATGCAGTTGCTGCTCTAACTCGTGAGATCTCATGGATTTCACAAGAAAAGACCCGTTACGCAAAATTAGCCAAATCCTCAAAAGTATTACAACAGTAAAGAAGCGACCGTTCTTACAAAGAAGGCTTGTGGTGGTTCACAAATTCATCTTATGTTGTTTAGAATTACTGAAGTGTTTTGAAAAGTGGCAAATTCTGAAAACGTAAAAAATCGATGTAGGTAATTAACCTGAAGTTTTACATGTACAGGATGCCTTTCCGTGTAAAAAAACAAGTGAATAAAGCAACTGAAGTCGGATTACGTTTGAAAATGATATTTTAGTGTTTATTTAGCAGACTTAGTCTTCCGTATAGGAGCAATGTACAGTATGGCCGTCGCCCAAAAGCCTAAATTTCGAGTATATATTTCAATACGATATCACAAAAATTGGTGGTTTTTTCTTCCGTTTGCAGATTGTTTAAAATATGTTTGACTAAACAGTTTTTCGCTTGATTTCGCTGACAGGGACTTCATAGGAATAAAGTATTTCGTAAGCTCACATGTTGACAAGCCGGTCGCTAGCTAATAAATTTAAATAGAATTTTCAGATGCAATCGTGTAATGTGTGTTCGCAGCGAATGTTTTCCACTATGTAACAACGATATACTCTCCATCCATACCGCTCCTATTTCTGATGAGGTTTTAAGTGTCACGAGCTCGTCTAAGCCTTCAGCCTCTGTCACATAGGCTGTATTGGAAATCCTGACTGCGGATTTCGAGTGGATTGAACATACGCACTTTAATCCTAGAGGGCGATTGATCATATTCGACCACAAACAACCGAATTAACCTATCAGTTTATTAATGCCTTTCTCGTATCGCACTCCTATGGCACCATCCTTACAGAGGGCCACGACCACAGCCCCCAAGCCGGTCGCACGCTAACCGCTGTGACCCCCACTAACGCTTCGTACGGAATACATACCTTTTTTGGCGTCCAAAATGTGACTGGTCCCTGCTTAATGCTATACGTCCTCCCTACTACCTACCTTATCGATCGAAGCATTGGTCTTTGAGTAGAAATTACAAACCACCTCGGATTTCGATCAACAACAGAAGGCTCACTGAAAAAAATATGTTCGTCAGTCGAATCGGGTCCTAGTTTTAAAATTTGGGAGTGGAAAAAAACCAGAAAACTTACAAGTTCTGAGGTTTCAGATGCTGGATGGAATGATTTATAGCATGTACTAATGGGCATGGGCGACTTTCATAAAATAGCTTACTAGAGGAACTGCTGAATTCCCATCCTCCAGTAAACTAATTATTAAAAAAGGAACAAATATAATCTATGCAAAAGATTGTCTCCTATATCATGGTCTAGGGGTTGTCTTTTTAGGGAGGATTCTACTATTACCCATGAGCTGTTTTATCGCATTTTCTTTGCCGATGAACAGCCACCATTACGGAAAGTTTATTATCGATAGTAAATGAAGTAAGGTGACAATTCAATACTTTGAGGAGCTCATTTTATTGGTTGGAGAGTTGTAAAGTGAGTGCTTCTTCCTCTTAAGCGGCTGTTCATGTTAAGTAAGACACGAAGTGTTTCCAACTCAGTTCACTGTATTAAGGGAAAGGTATGTGAACGCCTTTGACCTTCATATTTGTTACAGATTGGCTAAGAAATAGTGTCAATACATAATAAGAATCAAGCAAAGAGGTTGTTTACATCATCACATGTGGAAAAGTAGCCACCATTGGCTAGTCGGAAAGAGCAAATACTCATGTCGGTCGTGCCAAAAGCGTATGTTTTTCACCAAGGAGCGAAAGTTTTTTCTTCTTCAAATTCCAAAAAAACACATTAAAGATGTGCTTTTTCCATAAAAATGTCCAAGGAGATTTTTTAACTGTATGCTCTTTTATCTAATTATATGACAACACTGATTTGTGTCAATTGTCATCGTTAACAGCTGACCTAATATTTTAACTTAAATGTACACGAATTCGCACTCGTTTTAATTGATTATTATGCAATGAAAGTGCACTTCGGGGACTCAAATAAAGCATCTATCAAAAACATCTATATATGAAGCTGCTTCTAAACGTTTGCCGTTATTTGACCAAGACCAAGAGACTTTGCGTCGTTAATTATTTGATTTTATTGATTATTTTGATTTCATACAATTAGTTTTGCACGCTCTCTTTTCCGCTCTATAACCTGTGCGAAGTTTAATTGTGAAGCACTTTAAATAAAAATCACTAGTATGTTCATGTTAGATTTGCACTGATTGCACACCATCTGCGATTACGAATTAAACGAGTTCACTTGTAAAATTAACTGTTTTGCTTCAGCTTTTCAAACTTCGCTTCTTAATTTCCACTTCACGCAGATGAAGGGATTCTGGTGCTTTATTTCGCCAAATATGAGATGCGATGAAACTGAAAGAACTGGTGAGAAGTTTTCGTCAATTGGAAACAGATTGACGGTGCCCAAGATATTTTAAAATAAACCTGCCATATTTATAACATAAAGGGCCTACTTGAAATATTAAATGAACTCTGCACTGGTTTAGAATGAATTTTTATGCAGTGATTTTTGTACCCAAACAAGGTTCATTATTAGCACGAAATCATAAGTTGAAGTGAGTAAGCAGAGGAATTATCTAAGATACTTCATGGATCTCTAGGGAGTTTGTTATGTAGGAGAGAAATATTTTTAATTTTTTTAATTTTCGGACTTGCCTGCGTTGTTGGTATAAATTATTCCTTTTAAAATATCCAACTACATCAATCATCGTATGCGTTCTAATGAGCTGATAAATCCCCGCTCTTTTTAAAGTCCATAGCCGTTTACCGTGAATTCAGCATGTATCGTAAAGAAACAACAAAGCACCACGAGCGAGAGATCGCTAGGAAAGAAAGAGCGAAGAAAGCTAAAGAACAATCAAAACTCCGCAAAGAACGTAAGAAGAGCGGTAAGCCTGCTGGTATACCACAGACCCTGGAGACATTGCGCACTCCGGATGAAACAATTTTGCCTAAGGATGATGTGGATGTTGTCAAGGAGGAGGAGAAAGTATCCAGTTTTGTCTCCTAGCTTATTGTTAGGACGAGTTTACCAGGATTTATTCAAATGAAGTTGAACCCAAGTTATTGCTTACGCATTCCGATCGCGTCTCCCCCCGAACCATCGGGTTCTGCAAAGAGTTGGCTCGCGTAAGTTTTCGTTTCTGTTTACTTCTTGAAAATTGTGCTGTTGTCTGCTTTATGAGTCAGATCAAGTTCAGTCTGCACCATCCTCCGAATTCTTGTCATCTGCGCATTGTGATATTTTCCGTTGGCTAAGTTGCATGTTGGACTTTCCACGCATGTACATTATAGGCAGATTCTTATAGTCGGTTCTGGGACCTCGTGCCCTTTTGACATTGCTTCTGATCTTTTATGAATGTAGCTGATGTCATTGATAACATCACACATAACATACGATTAACATACGATTAGTCTTTGAATAATTTAGTAATTGGTGGACTTTTCAGTAATCCCTACTTGCGAAATTCTTTCAATGGTATTTTCGCGTGATTGATGGCAGTGACGCTAGATAGCAATAAAGTCACTAGCCGCCCTCAAGCCAGCAAATCTAAACTGCTACTGTAGGGCTTGACTGGGGCTATTGCGGTGTTTTCGGGGGTCTGTAAATCCGTCCGTTCGGTATTTGCTGGTCTTAATTTTTAGTTTAAGTTTCAGACTCCCCATGAACATTGTAGTGTTTCCAGTGGTAATCTTCCTCAACTATGCTAGATATTCCACGGAAGCGTAACCAGGGTCACGACTTTCTATCTTCCAGCGTACTGTGGAAAATACGGCGTCATTTATAGGCTGTCAAAAATCGGAAGAATACTAAGATGCAAGCTGACTTCGTCGTTGATAATGCTCATCAAGACTATGTTCCTAAGTCAGTTAAATTGGCCCACGAAGGCAAGATATTGGCGGATAGCTCCGTGTACTTTGTAGGTTGATTCGTCTCAGCCATTTTTGTTCCATTTGTTAGTCTAAACCAGCCTTATTCAGAGGCGAATTCACCTTAGTCTGTATAGTTTATCCATAGCCCTAATTCCTCAGCAAACTGCAGGTCGCATACTTTGATTTTCATGATATGGCCTAACATTCGTTGGGGGTCCATGAACTTCCTCTGGGAGTCTTCCTTTTAGTCTTCAGAGGTTTATCCATCGTTATCAGTTGTGATTCTAGTAAAGATCGGTCATTCCTTCCTAACAGATGTATTCTGTGGCTGTCCACACGGGAAGTGGGTTGTGGTCGGGTTCATCCGTTACAGCAGCTTGCCTCTTTTCTTATATGTAGCCGCTGTTGATTGCAAGCCCTTCTAGGGTCATTGAATGGTAGGGATTTAAGAGCTCACTTGTATCAGTTATTAATTTTACGAAGACTGGATTATTTGAGTTGCCATGCTGATTTTATGAGATTGCACATACACGTTTCTACTGCCTGTTTAAGTACATGTGTTGCCCAGTGTTTCTCATATTTTCCTAGGTTATTCCCAACATGACCGTCGCAGCTCGCTGGCATGCCCCCTTAAAGAAACTGATTCCCAAGGCCATAGAGCACGGTTATACTGCTGTACTCGTTGTGAACGAGGATATGAAAAAAATAAACACCCTTGTCATAAGTCATTTGCCTCACGGACCCACCGCTACTTTCCGTCTCTCCAATGTGACCCCGCGACGTAAAATCCGCGGTCTGAAGCACAAAGGCATAGAGCCGGGCGTCGTTCCTCACCTTATCCTCAACCGTTTCATGACGCGCCTTGGGCGCCGTGTGGAGCGCATTTTGGGTGCGCTCTTCCCTGCAGCATCCAGAGGACCCCCTCAACCTCACTGTCGTACTGTAGTTTTTCACAATCAGCGCGACTTCATCTTTTTCGACATTATCGATATCAGCACAAGAGGGATCGCTTCGGCCAGGAGGAGGAGACTGATACAACGGGCACCTCTGTGACGGGATTAAATGACCGCGTTGTCACAAACGAGGTTGGGCCTCGTTTTACGCTGAAGCTGAGGTCCATCCAAGTAGGCACCTTTGATAGTCAGTTTGGTGACTATGAGTGGGTACGAAAGACGGCAGTTTCTGGAAAGTCGAGACGGACATTTGTGCTGTAAAGAGCTTTTTCTGCATTTTTTCACGCATACCATATTTATCTATACATTGTTATCCGCTCAGTGCTTGTTTTGCATACTTTAATCCACATAGCTTCGTCCGCTCCTTTGAATTCAAAACCAAGACCATATTGCCATTAAAAATTGCGCGCACACTTGCTAATATGATTGCATGCGGCCTAGTTAATTAAATGACTCCAAGTTACGAGTTCGTTGCAACAGAGCAGCATTTTATTACATTTGGTCAACGACAGGCTCCCAGCTGGGGTTTTGACAATTGCTTCTGTGATATTACGTGCTAGCATGCCATTGGGCAGCTTTCTCAATGTCCACCAACATTGTTAGTTGATCCTGTTGGCGGTGTCACCTGTCAGCTTCGGGTTGTAGCTAGTTGACATCCCAACACTTGGCACTGCTGTGACTGATTTCAATTTGACCTTGCGCATCTAAAAGAAAATTTGGTTCAAGTCGACGGAACATATTGCGAACGTTTCCGATTGAACCTCCACCGCCGGCAGTTGGTCGTCGCATGAATTAGCTTATAGTGAAGGAGACTTACGTGGCATCTACTGCGCTCTGTGTTTTTTCACCCACCATGTTGTTCTGAAAAGACAAAGGAGAGTCGTCCGAAGATGGCCGTATACGCAGCGACCAAACAGATGTCTGCCACACACGATCTTGCCCTTTTGGATCTCACGGTGATAATGCCTTAGTCGCTACTCTAAGAGGGTCAATACAATCTGACCCTTTAGTCCCAAGAAGTAAGAAGCTAACCTGTTAGTTGGCAGTCCTCCGAACATATTGTTATAGGTCCAAACCCTTCAAATTTGTTATAGAGAGGACTGAACTGATTGCCCCTCTGCCAGGCACCATTCATGTAACAGCACTTCCAAAACTGCTATCCCCATTAAATAATCTTCATCGGTTGTCATCATTAATGTTATCAGCTGCGTAGAAGTCATCAGTATTTCTAGGTCGGTGTTAGGTGAGCGTATCCCTGGGGTCTTCTCAAAGCCCCCTTTTTCCTTGGTTGTTCATCTGACTAACTGAAGTGAGCTTTCTTCTGGGGGTAATGGAATTGTATGATCTAACGACGATACACCGCTTGAATCAGGTTTAGACACCGTAGATGGTTTATACAGACTGATTTAAATGAACCGATTAATTCTGGGGTACTTTCTTGTGTATCCCCGACCGAAATGTGTCCTTTCTGTGCCAGCTTGATTTTTTGTTTATCGTTGTACCGGAGGCCTGTGCACAATTTTAACCGGGTAGAAAACCGAATAGTCTGAGCAAAGCACTCTGAAAAGGTTTTCCTCCTTAGAGGTTTGTTTAAAGGCTGTCGTTTCAAACGAATGAGATAGCTGTCAGTTTCCCGAGTATGACTTGTGGCAATACAAAGTGTATCATAGAACCGTTTGCCGATTTGCTCAGCTATAAAACAACAGATTTTCTCCTACGGTTCCCTGTCTGTTCCCGTTTGCCTGATAGATGTGATGCAATGGTGTATGTTGCTTATGTAGTCAGTTACAAACGGACCGCGTAGTAGATGTGCCAAACCAGCACCGGGGCTAACTCAGGGCACGACAGGCTTTATTTGGGATGCGCACCCATAACAAATGCCGCACGTGGGGAGGTAGTACGTATAGGTGTAGTTTCACACCGCGCCAGCCACCAGCACCCGATCATGCCTTCGGTCCTCCTGACTCTGGCTTGACACCGGACACAGGTGCGTGAGGAACAAGAGAGTGCCGTAGATGAAGCGCAGGCCTGCTATCATTTAAAACTTAGCTCACTTGCAAGTCACCATCCCTGTGCCATCATGCTGTGGAGCACACGGTAGACCTCGTTGGTACGACGGTCGAACTGTCGTTTGCCCTGGTGGCTTTTCGCCCACCCTGTAGGGTGAACTGGTTGTCGAGCGACCTAGGATGGTCACGCCCCGTTTATCAACTATATTCCCGATTCCTTCATTGCCCTTTGCATGTCGATACTTGAGGTTCAGTCGCCATTTTGCCAGTAGATACTCATGTTAAGGCGTCTGCAGCATTCTGTCGGTTTTCCGAATGCAATTCTATGACGTTATCATAACGACAGAATTCGAAGAATACCGGAGGTTTCAACAACAACATTAACAGCAGGTCTTTTAGTTGCATAATATGACAACGAACTGAAGCGCTTGTGAGAAGGCGTGGTTGCTATTGAAATGAAGTGTCTGCTTAGTGACAATGACTTTCTCGAGCACGACAGTTCATATTTACCCACTTTCACATTTTCCCACAAATACATCAACAAGGGGATGTTGACTACTTTCATCTATATCCATTTTGATTTTTTTACCCGTGTCAATAAACTTTACGCCTTTCTTGAGGTGCCTTGTACAAATTATTTTGACGACGAACGTGTGGTCAAGTATTACTTGAAGCATCTGGTAGACATCAAGCCTTGTTCAGGTCAAGGCGTGGAGAACCCGTTGGGATGCCTCAGTCATGGGATTGGTTCTCGCTTCAGCCCTCAGTCAGAGGTTCGCTACCAGTTCTTTGGGAATAGAAACAAAGTGTGCGATAACGTCCAACGATACGACTGCGTGATAGGGCTATAAAGCCAGTCCTTTTAGTCATGTCGGAATGGAATTGCAGAAGATGCGGTTGTCTTTAAGCCTCCGATGGAGAACGGAAGGCCACTTCGCGCTTTTAGCTGGCCGTACAGTACACATGCTAAGGAGAAAGGCGACTGTCCTGAGTTGGATATGCTGAAGTTCCTTTACAGAGGTGGGAGGTATCCTGATCGCCATGACATGTCAATGCATCTCGTTGCCGAGGCTGCGCGTATGACCGAGGGATCCCACGTGGTGTCCGGGGAATTGTGGGCGGGGAAGGCGTGTGTTAGGGGTGCATATATAGGCTTCATTAAACTGTTCGCCAGTCTAAATGCCGTGGATTCGCAATTGAACGACCAGGCCGCTGCGTGACGTAACGTTGCAATTTGAATTTGGACAGTTTGCAATTCAGCCCACATATCCGGTGCTGGGGTCAATCGTGATATTGCCTTACTAGACGATCGAAACCTCTGAAATAATGGTGGTAGTGAGGGCGGTTTTGAAATGCGAGCTGGGTTGGCCGAGTTCCTATTGCATTGGGCCCGTAGCTCTCTAGCGATGCCGATCCATACTCGGGATATCCGTTTACAGTATGCTTTGTGGGTCTCCTTCCTTGTCTTGACAGGCGCTATTCCGTTAGCCTCAAGGATGGTTTCTTGACCCTGAACGACAGTGCGCCACACCTTCCTATCAGCAGAGGCGTCCTACCGGCTCCCCCAGATTTAGTTTCATCTACTTCAGGGACGCCTGCATGGTATCCTTGTGGCAAAGTTCCTATTCGCCAGGCCTGAGAGCAGTTTTTGGTGATTGCCGTAGAACAGCCGCTTCGACGAGCGCTCGTCATCCGTTCTCCCGAGGTGGCCGCAGACTCGTGGTTGTATCTGCTCCAGCGTGGAGTAGATACTGAGGATACCGTTTCCTTCCTTTATCTAAATATGTGGGATCTGTTCCTGCCGCTCCACATTCAGTATCCTCCGGAGGCAACTGAGGTGAATATGTTTGAATATTGCTGTTGGGTTTTCATAAGCAGTCCTCTATGTCTTTCCCTCCCCCCCCCCCTTAAAGAGCGTTATTAGGACAACAGTTCTGTACCTCCTCAGCTTTTCGTTGAGTAGAATGTTTTGGCGGTTCCAGACAGAGTGTTTTAGCCGGCCGAAGTGCTAGCTGGATTTGGGGATCCGACTTGCAATTTCCTCGTCGATCTTGATGTTTCTTGAAGTGGTCTTCCCCGTTCCGATGACCAAACCGAAGTTGAGTCAGACATCCACACTCCTTTGCATGTCCTCCTCCATTTTAGTATCTAGGGCACATATGTCCGCGAAGAAAAACCGTAGAGGGCGGCCTTGTCTACCCCCGAAAATGATTTTAGACGCCATACGTTTAAAATACTCCTTCGATTCGGTAGTTGATGTTGCGACTTGGCCGCTACTCGACACTTCGACCGTCGATTACGACGAGGTCCACCGCATGCTCCACGCAAGGGTGGTGCAGGTGCGGTGACTTGCACGTGATTTAATTTAGAGTGATAGTAGAGTTGCGCTGCATCTATCGCTCTCTCTCCTCCTCCCACACCTGAGCCTGGTGTCATGACAGAGTCAAGAAGACGGGAGATGGGAGAGGGAGAAGGTGGATGGCGCGGCCGGAGCCGCCACTGGGCGTACCACCCCACATGCCTCGGATCCTACGAAGTGGCTGTGCCATACAGGCCACATTAAGAAGGAGCCATTGCAGCCTGACTCTACGTCCGCCAGTCAACCACTACACACAAAAACACATTGGGCTGACCATGCGGTCCGAGTGTTCCCGTCAGTTGGCAACATTGCAAGCCACGGCATTTAGCGCACCGTGATAGTTTAAAGCGCGTCAGATTGTTTATAGTGAGGAAAATACGCTGAGCTCTCGAACTCACTCTCTCCCCCACCCCCACAATCAGACCACTGTCCGAGCCAGTGAGTTGCCTGATGTGTGAGTGGGTACATTGGCTGACGGTTCGGTTTACACGTCTTCGCGCGCCAAAACATGACCTGGTCCCAATAACGCACACACCAGGATTCACTAAATCATGGGATATGGAGGAGTTATCGCCGCCTGACTCCCAGTTCACTGATCAGCCACTCGAAACACACAGCACATACAATGGGCCCACGGCGTGGTCTGGTTTAGGCGTCAGATTGGCAGCCTTCCAAGCCACGGTTTCTATGAAACTGTGATATTCTCTGGTACGTGGAGATGGTGAGGGTGTTGTCTATGTATTAGTGTGGGAAGTGTGCCCTGATGTAGATTAGCATCCGGGGGTTTAAGTCAGGTTGTCATGGATGCGCATGTGACCGAATAAGCTCATGCGATGAGTGAATGCGTGAGGGCAGTGGAGGCGGCGATTGATGCTGTGTGTTGGTGCTCCAGGCACTGGTTCACCAGTCTCTGTACGATGGATTCGCAAGTGACCGACCAGGACAATGCGTGAGGTGAATGTGCGGTCACACTAAGAACAGTTTAGGAGAGAGTCCCCATCGCTGACGGTGGTGTTGGAGGTAGTGAAGTCTGTGGTGGTGGGGGTAACAGGCGATGATTTTGGGATGTGGTCTCTATGATGGTGGGAGTAATGGAATTGATGCCAGGAGTGAGGGTGGGGGAGTCCGAAGTAGGGTTGGCAGAATTTCACGCAGAAGTAGGAATTGTCAGATTGTTGGTGCATTGCGTCCGAAGATGTCCAACCAGGCCAATTCGCGCGCGGAGATGCATTGACAGCGCGGGCATGTGGGAAGGGCCTGGGCATCGACAGTGTTGTTCCGGGGCGCTGGTGACTTTCGTGCCGCTCTTTTGGTCTTGGTGGTGGCGATCCGGTTGGCCTCATAGATTGCTGAAACAGTCTTCACGGATCTTCTTCTTGCCGGACTATCCTGTGCAATGTCCTCCCATCTCACCGGGTTCATTTGAAGTTGCTTCAGAGATTTCTTCAAAGTGCCCTTGTAGCGTCGTTTTTGACCTCCCTGTCGGCGAGCACCAGTAGCGACATCACCGAAAAATAGTCGTTTGGGCAGTCGCTCGTCGTCCATTCTCACCAGATGTCAACTCCATCGCAGTTGCACTTGCCTCAGTATGGCGTGAATGCTGAGAACTCCGGTCTGCTCCAAGACTTCCGTGTTCGGGATCCTGTCTTACCATCTCAGCTTCAGTATTCTGCGGAGGCAGCTGAGATGGAAGTGATTCAGCTTCCTGGCTTGGTTCGAGTAGACGGTCCAGGTCTCCGCTCCGTAAAGGAGTGTCGTCAAGACAACGGCCTTGTACATCTTCAGTTAGGTGTTAAGGTGAATACCGTGGCGATTCCACATGGATGCCTGGAGCCAGCCGAAGGCCTGACTGGCTTTGGAGATCAGTTGGGCAACCTCACAATTGATTCTCGTGTTGCGTGACAGCGTGCTTCCAAGATAAGCAAAGGTTTCCACAGTTTTGAGTTAAGCACAGTTGACATTGATTCGGGGTGGCGGCTGGTGAATGAAAACCGTTTTGGCTGTACTGATTGTTAATCCAAAATTGACGCAGCCTGCGGCGAAGAGGTACATACTCCTTTGAATGTCCTCCTTCGCCACGGTGTTAAGGGCGCTGTCGTCCGCGAAGATCAAGTTATGGACTGTAGTCGTAGACACGCGCGTTGAAGCCTGCATACACCGACTGTTGAGAAGGTGCCCGTCAGTTCTTTAGGCGATGCGGATCCCAGGCTACTCATTATGGTAGGCGTCCATCAGCATAGCAGCGAAAATGAGAATGAACAGAGTGGGGGTCAATATGCAGCCCTGCTTCACTCCGTTAGTCACTGCGAATGCTTCGGATACCGTCCCATTGTCAGTGACGCGTGCCGTCATCCTGTTAAGAAGCTGACGCACCATGTGCGTGAACCGCTCATGACTGCCGAATTTCTGCATTACTTTCCACAGTCCGTCGCGATTCACCGTATCAAAGGCTTTCGTCAGATCCACGAAGGTAGTGTTTAGATGAGTTTGCATCTCCTGGCACTTCTCTTGTAGCTGGCGGGTGGCGAAGGTCATGTCGGTTGTTCCGCGGTGTCGGGGGAAGCCACATTAGCTTTCCGGGAGCAATCCTTGCTCTAGGTGACCGTTAAGACGATTGAGAAGGATACGGGCGAAGATCTTCCCGGCGATGTTGAGCAACGAGATGCCTCTGTGATTATCACAGAGTTGCCGGTTCCCCTTTCGTGTCTTTGAAATCCTGTGGAACTTGTCCTTGGCGCCAAATCTCCATGAAGAATGTTGTGAGTTCCGTCAATAGACGGTGTCAGCCGTGCTTATAGACTTCGGGTGGGATTGCGTTGGATCTCGGTGCTTTACCGATGGAAATCTGCTGTACGGCCCAGATGGTTTCTGGTAGGGAAGTTGGGAGATCCAGGTCATTGTTCGTGTCCACTTGAGGGAGTCGGTCAATGGCAGCATCGGAGATGGCTGATGAGAAATTAAGGGCACTTCTGAAGTGCTCGGCCCAGTGCTTAAGAATTTGCGATTTCTCTGTCAGCAGTGTTTTGCCGTCAGAGCTGAGCAGCGATGCTTTCCCCTTGATACAGGGGCCGTAGATGGCCTTGATGGCTTTGAAAAAGTTTTTCCTTTCATTGAGGTCCACATACCCCTGGATTTCCTCAGCCTTGCGGATCATCCAGGCGTCCTGCATTTCCCGCAGCCGTTGCCGGCCAAGGCGGCGGCATCTGAAGAAGGCTGCTTTGGTGGCGTCAGTCCAAATGTCCATGTAGGCTTTGTGTAGTCCATTCTTCTCTGCGAGTAAGTTGCTGATGTCGCCGTCATTGTCGTCAAACCAGTCCTGGTTTTGGCGGCGTGCGCGTCCGAGGACTTAGTGGGTGGTGGACTGGATGACATTTCGCAGTTGGCACCATTGTGTTTCCACGGTGGCGTTATTACGTGGAGCATGCAGGTTCTCCAGTTTCTGGGTTATTTGGTTTCTGACATCAAAATAGTGAGCAGGCAAATTTAACAAAAGACTATTTAACGAACCTGGAGGTCGCTAACCTTGGGGCCCTTCGTCGGGGGTTAAGTCGGAGCCTCATCTGGGAGATGACGAGGCGGTGATCCGTCCAACCATTGGCATCGTGGATCGCCTTGGTTACCAGCATGTCCTGTTGATCTCGACTCCGGACGAGAACATAGTCCAGCAGCTGCCACCGCCGCCGCCGAGAGTGCACCCGCGTGGCCTTCTCCCGCGTCGGAAGGCAGAAAAAGGTGTTGGTCAGCAGGAGATGGTGTTCCGCACACGTTCGCAGAAGAAGGAGTATTCACGGTATTCACCTAAACACCTAACTGAAGATGCACAAGGCCGTCGTCTTGATGGAACTCCTTTACGGAGCGGAGACCTGGACAGTCTACTCAAACCAAGCCAGGAAGCTGAATCACGTCCAACTCAGTTGCCTCCGCAGATTACTGAAGCGGATATGGTAACACACGATCCCGGACACGGAAGTCTTGGAGTGGACCGGAATCCTCAGCATTCACGCCATGCTGAGGCAAGTGCAACTGCGATGGAGTGAACATCTGGTGAGAATGGGCGACGAGTGACTACACAAACGACAATTCTTCGGAGATGTCGCTACTAATGCTCGCCGACAGGGAGGTCAAAATTGATGCTACAAGGACACTTTGAAGAAATCGCTGAAGCAACTGCAAATCAACCCGACGACCTGGGAGGACCTCGCCCATGATAGACCGCCATGGGGAAGATCCGTGTAGAATGGTACAGAAATATTAGAGGCCAACCGGATCGCTATCGCCAAGCCAAAAGAGCGGCGCGAAAGTCACCAGCACTCCGGACCAGCACCGCCAATTCCCAGGCCCTTCCAACATGCCCGCTTTGCCAACGCATCTTCAGCGCGCGAATATGCCTGGTTGGAAATCATCGGACGCTATGCATCAGCAATCGGACAATTCCAAATTCTGCGTAAAATTTTGCCAGCTTTCCTTCGGACTCCCCCACCCTCACTCCTGGCAACAATTTCATTACTCCAACCATCATAAAGACCACATCCCTACACTCATCACCTGTTACCCCCACCACTAAAACCACCACCACCGCCGCCCTCCACCACAACCACCACCATCAGAGATGGGACTCTCTCCTAAACTGTCCTCAATGCGACTGCAAATTGACCTCACGAATCGGCCTGGACGATCACTTACGAATCCATCGTACAGAGACTGGTGAACCAGTGTCTGGAGCACCAACACACAGCAGAGATCACCGCCTCCACTGCCCTCACTGTCATCGCGCATTCACTCATCGCATGGGCCTATTCGCTCACATGCGCATCCACGACAGCGGAATTCACAGCAATGTCGACAACACCAAAACCCCATGAACACCTTCCGCTCGTGCCATTCCTTCCCACCACTGCCACCCACACTACCATAAATGACACCCGTCAAGCCTCTCCCGATTTCTCCTGCCCACACTGAGCCCGCAGCTTCAACTTACGCATCGGCCTGATCGGTCACCTGCGAATCTATCGCACGGGGATGGTGAACCAGTGCCTGGGGCTCCAACATGCAGTCGCCGCGCCCGCCTCCACTGCCCTCACTGCTCCCGCACATTTACACACTGCATTGGTCTATTAGGACACATGCGCCTCCACGACAACTTTCGTTAAACCAGCGAAGGCTAAGCCACATCAGTGCACAATACCTACACCAACACATAGAGAACACTCTCACCATCATCACATACCGAGCATATCACGGTTTCATAGAAACCATGGCTTGGAAGGCTGCCAATCTGACGCTTACACCAGACCACGCCGTCGGCCCAGTATATGTGCTGTGTGTTTCGAGTGGCTGATCAGTGAACTGGGAGTCAGACGGCGATGGCTCCTCATATCCCCTGATTTAATGAATCCTGGTGTGTGATTTATGGGGACCAGGTCGTGTTGTGGCGCGCGAAGAAGGGTACACCGAACCGTCAGCCAATGCGCCCAATCAAATCAGACAACTCACTGGCTCGGAGGGTGGTCTGATTGAGGGGTGGTGGAGTGAGTGAGGTCGACAGCTTAGCGCATTTCCTCCTTATAAACAATCTGACGCGCTTTACACTATCACGGTGCACTAAATGCCGTGGCTTGCAATGTTGCCAACTGACAGGAACACTCGGACCGCATGGTCAGCCCAATGTGTGTTTTTGTGTGTATTGGTTGACTGGCGGACGTAGAGTCAGGCTGCAATGGCTCCTTCTTAATGTGGCCTGTATGGCACACCCACTTCGTGGGATCCTAGGTAGGTGTAGTGGTACACCCAGGGGATGCTCCGGTTGCGCCAGCCACCGTCGCCCTCTCCCATTTCCGGTCTTCTTGACTCTGTCATGACAGCGGGCTCAGGTGTGGGAGGAGGAGAGAGTGCGGTAGATGCCGAGCAAGTCTACTATCACTTTAAACTAAATCACGCGCAAGTCACCGTCCGTGCACCACCTTGCCGTGGAGCATATGGTGGACCTCGTCGTAATCGACGGTCGAACTGTCGTGTGTGTGGGATGTGTGGGGTAATAGTTTGGGGCAGCATCATACAGGTAGTATTTGGTCGCTCCATCTGTCTCTTATATGTGATGAATGGTCCTGTGGCCGCCTCTTGCTGGTACCCAACTCTCATCTGCGCCCCCTCGAAGCTAGGTTCTTCCCAGCGGCCCCACTCCTGGTAATCGCCACTACCGTCGGGCTAAACCAGGTGAAGGTCTCCGGTGTTGTGCGTGTCTAAATCAGGTACGTCTGCTCCCTTCCCCCTGCTCTTCCCCTCTCTCGTCCTTCCTGCCATTCCCCTTTCCTCTCTTACCAACCCACTCCTCTCTGCCCTCCTACCTCTCTCCTCCTCCATCCTCCTCTATCCTCTCTTTCCCCTCCCTTACCCTTCCACTCTTTTAATCTTTCTTATCCCCCTCTCCCCTCACCCTTCCATCGTCTTCCACGGTCGAATAATTCATTCGGCAAGGGTGACATGCAATCACGCAGGCGGCCCAGGTGAAATTTTCGTCCTCTCACGTACCCAAATCGTGACCCATAGTGGAGTTCGGTAGCCGCTTGGGATGACTAAGCAGCCCTATTTAGGAACAGCACTGCTTACCACCTCGCAGGAGAGGGGGCTAGAAATGTGCCCTTTACAATCGCTGGGTCTCACGACAGCTGCAGCAGACCGTGAATAGCAGATTGCAAATACATGCGGTTGAAAAACTAAACAATATCAACAACAACTCATCTCCCCATCCTCCCCCCCACCTTACCTTCCGGGATACCCTTGGACTGCTCGCATGTGCTTGCTTACTCTAGCAGCCTAGAATGTTCGATCCATTTTCGGCAATCCCAGGAGCAACAAACCGGAACGAAGGACGGTGGTATTCGCTCGGGAAATAGCACACTACAAGGTAGATATTGCTGCTCTCAGCGATACCCGATTCTCAGAACAGGGTCAGCTGGAAGAGAAGGGTACCGGCTTCAAACTTTTTTTCTGCCGCGGCCGGTCTAAAGCAGAGTGACGCGACGCTGGTTTTGGCTTTGCCATCCGGAGGGACATCGTGGGACGTCCACCCTTTTTGCCAGAGGGCATCAACGATCGCCTGATAAATCTCCGCCTGCCTCTCCGGGAGCCAAGTTCACCACCATCATTAGCACCTACGCAACCCAACTGACGAGCTCCGTCGAGAAAAACAGCAAATTTTCGGATGATCTACGCGCCCTCCTAGCGACTATGCCGAAGGTGTATTCGTTTATTTTTCTTGTTGACTTTAACGCCCGCGTCGGGACAGACAGGGCCACGTGGAGAAAAGTGCTGGTCCCCACGGTCTCACTGGCTTCAATGACAACGTTCTTCTCCTACGAACCTGCGCTGAACACCGTCTGATTCTGACCAACACCTTCTTCCGCCTCCCGATGCGGCAAAACGCGACCTGGGTGCACCCCCGGTCGATATATTGACACCTTTTGGAGTATGTCCTCGTCCGGAGGCGAGATCAACAGGACGTGCTGGTGACAAAGTGGATCCCTGGTGCCGACGGTTGTACGAATCACAGCCTCGTCATCTCCAAGATGAGGCTTCGTCTGCAATTACGCAGGAGACCCCAAGATAAGCGACCACCTGGTAAGTTGACTGCTGTTTTTTTGAATGTGCCTGCTCACCATCTCCATTTCAGCAACGAAATAGCCAACCGGCTAGCCAGCCTTCCAGTCGCCGATGCGGACACCTCTGTGGAGAACCGCTATTGCCAGCTGAGGGACACCGTAAAATCCACCGCCCTGAATTTCCTCGGCCGCGCCCGTCGTCAGAACCAAAACTGTGTCGATGACAACGACGCAGCCATCAACGCTTTGCTCGTCGAGAAGAACCAGTTGCACAAAGCCTACGTCGATGTTCCTACCACTGCAAACAAGACAGCCTCCTACCGAAGGCGTCGCCTTGTACAGCAACGGCTGTGGGAGATGCAGGATGCCTGGCTGACCCGCAAAGTCGAGGAAATCCAATGGTTCGTGGACCGAAACAAATGGAATAACTTCTTTGCCACCACCAAGGCTGTCCACGGACCTCCCGTCAAAGGTACCGTCACTCTTCTCAGTGCCGACAGCAGGACGCTGTTCACTGATAAGACACAAATCCTGACGCGATGGGTGGAATATTTCCAAAGCGTTCGCAACCAGCCCTACATCATCTCCAACGCCGCCATTGATCGCCTGCCTGAAGTGGAAATCAACGCGACCTTGATCTCCTGCCCACTCTTCAAACAACCATCAGAACCGTGTAGCAAATCTCCAGCGGGAAAGCACCTTACTCGGACGCGTTCCCTACTGAGATTTTCAAACATTGTGGACCCCAACTGATGAACCGACTCACAGTGCTCTTCCAGGGGATATGGTGCCAAGGACAAGTCCCTCAGGATTTCAAAGACGCCACCATTTTCCACCTCTACAAGGAGAAGGGGAACTGCCAACTCTGCGACAACCACCGAGAAATTTCGCTGCTGAACATCGCCGGAAAGATCTTCGCCCGCATACTCCTCAATCGCCTGAACGCTCACCTGGAGCAAGGACTGCTCCCAGGAAAATCAATGTGGCTTCTGACGACACCGAGAAATAATAGACATTATCTTCACCGCTCGCCAGGTGCAAGAGAAGTGCCAGGATGTGCGGACTCACCTTTGCATTATCTTCGTTGACCTGACGAAAGCCCTTGCCATGGTAAATCGCGACGGGCTGTGGAAAATCATGCAGAAATTCGGCTGTCCTGAACGGTTCACGCATATGGTGCGTCAGCTTCATGACGGGATGATGGCACGCGTTAATGACAACGGGACAGTATCCGAAGCATTCGCAATGACCAACGGCATGAAGCAGGGCTGCGTCCTTGCGCCTTCACTCTTTAGTCTCATGTTCTCTGCCACGTCTACCGTGACGAACGCCCCGGATCCACCACTCACGAACTTCTCTTCGCTGATGACTGCGCACTCAATGCAACGACAGAAGAGGAAATGCAAAGGAGCAGGGACCTCTTCGCTGCCACCTGTGACAACTTTGGACTTTGCAACAACACTGAGAAAACTGTTGAGTATCATCAGCCGCCGCCCATTACCATCTACATCGACCAATTGAAATCTGTAGATACCTTCACGTATCTGGGCAGAAATCTCTCCCGCAGCACCAAAGTCGATGATGAGATTGCCCATCGGATCGCCAAAGCCAGCCAAGCCTTTGGCCGCATTCAGAACGTGGTCTGGAATCGACATGGTCTCCACCTCAGCAGCAAACTCAAGAGATACAAAGCTGTCATATTGCCGAATCTGCTGTATGGAGCGGAGACTTAGACGATCTACCAAAAGAAGTTGCGGAAGCTCAACCACTTCCACCTCAGCTGCCTTCGCAGAATACTAAAGCTGCGATGGCAAGACAGGATCCCAGACACGGAAGTGTTGGAACGAACAGGCCTTCTCAGCATATATACTCAGCTGAAGCAACTGCAACTGCGCTGGAGCGGCCACCTTGTGAGGATGGACGACTAACGACTACCCAAATGAATCTTCTATGGAGATGTCGCCACGAGTTCTCGTCGACAAGGGGGTCAAGTAGGATGCTACAAGGATACTCTGAAGACCTCCCCCGAAGCAACTGCAGGTCAAACCGGTGACTTGGGAGGAACTAGCCCGGAACTGACCGACCTGGAGGAGGACTGTGATGAGGGGGGCAGCAATCTTCGAAACCAGCAGGATCGCCACCACAAAGACCAAAAGAGCGGCACGAAAGTCACCAGCGCCCCGGATCAACACAGCCAATGCCCAAGCCCTTCCAACAAGCCCGCGCTGTCAACGCACCTTCCGCGCGCGAATTGGCCTGGTCGGACATCTTCGGACGCAATGCACCAACATTCCAACAACTACAAATTCTACGTAAAATTTTGCCAACCCTCCTTCGGAATCCCCTAACCTCACGCCTGGCATCAATTCCATTACTCCCACCATAATAGAAACCACATCCCAACACTCATCACCTGTTACCCCTACCACTGCAACCACCACCACCACCACTACCAGCGATGGGTACTCTCCTCAACTGTCTTCAGTGTGACTGCACATTCACCTCACGCATCAGCCTGGTCGGTCAACTGCGAATTCATCGTACAGGGACTGTTGAACCAGTACCTGGAGCATCAACGCATGGCAGAGATCGCCGCCTCCACAACCCTCCCTGTCCTCGCATATTCGCACATTGCTTGGGCCTATTCGGACACATTGCATCCATGACTGTTGAATTCACCGCAATGCCGACAACACAGATACACCATGCACACACTCCACTCTTGCATTTCTCAGCGCCACTGCAACTTCCACTACGACGAGCAACATTCCCTCCCAGTCCTTTCAGATTTCTCCTTCGCATAGTACACTCGCAACTTCAACTCACGCATCGGCCTGATCGGGCCCCTGCAAATCCATCGCAGGGAAGTTGGTGAATTAGTGCCTGGGGCTCTGACCTTCAGTAGCCGCGCCCGCCTCCACTACCCTCACTGCTCCTGCCCTTTACACACCACGTGGGCCGACCTGGACACACGCACCTCCACGACAACTTTCGGTAAACCACCGGAGTCTAAACCACATCAGCGCACATTACCTTCACCAATACATACACAACAAAATCACCATCATCATGCACCTAAGAATATCACAGTTTCCTAGAAACCTTGGCTTGTATGGCTGCCAATCTGATGGTTACACCAGACCACGCCATCGGCCCAGTGTATGTGTTGTGTGTTATGATTGGCTGTCCAGTGGACTGGAAGTCAGACGGCGATGGCTCCTCCATCTACCCTGATTTAATGAATCACGGTGTGTGTATTATGGGGGCCAGGTCGTACTATGGCGCTCGAGGACGGGTACGCCGACCCGTCAGCCAGTGCGCCCACTCCCATATCAGACAACTGACCGGCTCTGACGGTGGTCTGACGGTTGATTGATTGTAGGGGTGGGAGAGAGCGTGAGGTCGAAAGCTCAGCGCATTTTCCTCTATAAACAATCTGACGTGCTTGCAACTATAACGGTGCGCTTAAAGCCGTAGTTTGGAAGGTTTCCAACTGACGGTGTAACTCAGACCGCGTGGTCGGCCCAATGCGGGCGTTTTTGTGCCATGGATGACTGGTGGATTGAGAGTCAAGCTGTAATGGCTCCTAAATGTGGCCTTTATGGCAATCCTCCTCCGTGGGATTCGAGACAGGTGTGGTGGTACGCTCAGGTGTGGCTCCGGCCGCGCCAGCCACCAGCGCCCTCTCTCACCTCCGGTGTTCTCGACTCTGTCATTACACGGGGCGTAGGTCTGGGAGGAGGAGCGAGTACGGTAGCTGCAGCGCAAGGCTACTATCACTTAAACTAATCCACGCGCAAGTCATCGTCCCTGCATCACCCTACTGTGGAGCATACGGTGGACATGGTCGGACTACGACGGTCGAATTGTCGTGTGTCCGCTGTTGAGATTTTTGACTCTAGGGCATGGCTCCTCTGTCGCCTGTAGTCAATCAGTGAAATAAGGCAAGTTGATTGGCTTCGAGCTCTCGTGAGGTTAGTGCATATACTCACGCGGCTCCAGCATTTAACCAACCAGGAGCGTGAGACGAACAGATGTACAATGTTGTCGGCGCCGACAGCGAATTGCCCAAGAGCGCGATGCAGATGTTGCCTGGCGCAAGTACGCAAGGTTTCGCAGACGAAAGCAAAATGAGTCAGCGGTGTCGGAGCTGATCGCTGGAGCACACCGCCACGCATCCAAGCTCACATATGGGCTCCGCCGTCCCGGCGATTCAGGTGGGAGGGCTTCCTTTCTGTTACATTACAATGACCTTTTTTTCTGGTATGCAATTAGCCAACTCTAGCTCGGACCTTTGATTCTTGTAGTATTTTGTTAAGCCTGAATACCAAAGCCTTGATGATTTCAAGCAAAACTCGGATACTCAAAACCAAAAGAGGGTGGTCGTCCTTGTTAAAGACTAATTTCTCTGTCTCACTATTATGAGAGGGAACCCCTGGGACTTTAGTTAGATACGATTAGGTGTGACGGTTGAATAGATGGGTATGCCAATCTACGTGCGTATCCATCTAATATATTGAACAAAACGTCACCTTAAAATCAGCATTCTTCGCAACATAACTGTTAATGCCTGATATCGCATGATGTTCCACATTAGTATCACAGCTCCAAGACACGTCTTTGCCGATGGGCTGCCGCTGCAGACACGGCTGCGAGGGGTTTTGGCTCATCAACGGGTTCCCCCAGCATTCACTGAGTGCCTTCTGGTAGCTACTGCAGTTTTAGTGGAATTATTCGCTAAATTGATCTGAACTTTGCCTTATAGGCGTAGAACGAAAGTTGGCATTATTATTTGGACCAAAGGCGATCCGAGCCTATAAAGCTTAATTCAGACTGATTTACTCCAAGTCAGCGATTACTTTCTGAGGAAATTAAAAAGCATACCCCTTAGTCTTCGTCAATCGGCCACTTGTTGAGCTGGGTGAAGGCGCTATATCGGATCAAATGGTCAAAGCTACAGAAGCGTCACCGAGACAAGACTAAACTGATACCGTGCACTCCAGCACGTTAAGGTTGTTCCCGAGGTGTCACGCCTCTCACTGTCGAAATTGAAAAGGGTGGCAATCGCAGCCGCCACGAGTTGGTTGAATACTTTGTAAACAAACAGCAGATTAGGAAATAAGTCAACTCCCACAGGTAGAAAATTATGTGCCATCTGACAGTTGCAAACCGTTTGCCCTCTATTCTTCTTTGTATGTCATAGCTCTGAGTCATAATAGGCACCCCTATCCTGTGTAATTGTCATAAATATCGCAAAATTTATTAGCTGTGCAAAGTTTTGACATCGTAATGAATACAAATAAATATCTTTTGTGTACATGAGTTTTGTACTTCAGCCCAACAAGACGTCGTTTGGACCGAACAATGAGTTCGATTTGCTAGCTAATGATAAATAAATAGCAATCATTCATCCAATGGACAGACCTTTCCAGCATACATCAGTGGTAAAATACCGAAGCCTAATCAGGAGCTTGGCGTTTAAATTACATTGATGGAGCACTTTTTATGACCGAGTAGGTATTATTATTTTCCACAATCCCTTATGCTTATGATTTGTTCGAAGTATCTAAAATACGACATTCTGACGCTGTTTGTACTTTACAAAATAAACGTACTTATTATTTTTGAGTAGTAATTTTTGAGGTCTAATAAGCTACATGAAACTTTTGTCAAGCAAAGGCACATGACCGTTGGTATGCTTTGGCTTTTGTGGATTGCAAGCTCTCCGATATGCCCAGTAGGGGTTGAACTTCTATCCCTCGTTTCAAAAGACTGCATTACTTTGCACGCGGTGTATCGTATGTTCTACTCAGACCCAATGGTTGCGTTCAGATTTTTAAGGAACGTTCTTCAGCCTCCGTGACCTCTCAATATTTTCTGGTACTGGAACCGCCAATAAATTGTGTCATGAATACTATTCAGAGGGCACGATTGAGCCTGATTCTGTCACATCTTACTGCGTATGTCTGAGAAAGACTGTGATCAGGAGACCCGAAGATCTGCTCCCGATTGGGTGGGCGAAAACTCCGGGGCTGAAAAAACTGACGCGTACTCAGGAGCCATTATAATTTAAAACGGGTTTGTCTATGCCGATACTTAATTCTCCCATCTTTTTTACTTCATGCCGGCCGGTAGAGCATGAGCCCTGACCTCGTAGCCCAGAATTGTCCGAATCGGTTTGATTGTCCCTACAGATTGGTCTGCGGGTGTAGCTCGCAGACTATATTCCAGGACTGTCTGACTGCGCTCGGATTGCGGGGTCGTGACTGCATCAACAAGTAAATGATCAACTTGATGACACCATACCGCCCTCTGTCATGGTCAGCCTACAGATCACAGAGCAGTGACCAAGGAAGTGATGTGTGCACATAGAAAGATATTTGGACGATGGTCCATTAGTTTGCTCTGAAATGCATGGTGTGACTGTTTTGTTGAAAAAACTGCAGAGAGCATTTGACAAGGCCCTTACGAGTCAGATTAATAATGATAATGTCCGGAATTTTTCACGTTTATTCTGGGTTTTTGTCTTCAGGAGAAGAAAGAAGCTATGTATAAAGTGTTCTGGAAATTTTCGATATATATATATTAACGTCAGACGCCCTGGTTCCCGGCTATTTAATTAAATTACATACTCGAAAGAAACTCCGCGTATTTCTCCTTTCATTTCGCCAGTCAGATAAGGCGGTGAGGGAGGAAGGTGAATCTGCGGTCATCCAAACTTCCTGAAGCCACAGATATAAGCCACTCATCAGCTAGTTGTATATCTGTGAAGTCAAATCGCACAGGAAGGCATTCATCAAATTGGATATCCTTCTCGCATCATTTCATGCATGACAAATGAGCCAGTAGATGCTGTGTCACTGTTCCACCGTATTACATTAAACCTTGTTTACCAAGCAAACTGACTGGTGGAACAATTTAATTCCTTGAGCGCATACAGCCTTAAAATATATAAATTCACAATTGCTCTCATCTTACTGCCACAAGAAAAACCTTATTTGACGATTAAGCTCCTCACAAAAAGACCTCTCAGCTGCAGGATTTTAGACCTGCGGAAAACGTTCGGCAACGAAGTCAACAACGCGTTTTTGCGAGTAATAAATCTAACGGAGCATGAAGAATATCGCGGTTGACTTCCATGAGTAAGGTCATTTCTCTTGTCCGAGTTTTGTCTTGTCACTGGGACCTAAATGAAAACTAAGAGAAGGCAGCGATGCCGATGAAAGGAACTTCTTCTTCCGGTCTAATGAACGCGAATATGATGTTTTTTTCAGAAGTCAGCCAGCCAAAACTAGCATATCCAATCGATGATTTATTTCATGATATGTTAACCAAAATTCTGAAGGGCTTTTTCACTTAGTAAGTATTACTAAAGTGTTGCTATATTATTGCTTATAATGCAGGATAATCCCGAGATATATCGGTCACGCCACGGTGTCTGTTCGTGGTTGCGTTTCTATTCGGCACCTACGAGAACCGTCCTGGGTAATAAATGACTACTTAGTAATAATTTTGCCCATTGCCTTCCGATACCCTTAGAAATTCAAATATAATTCCAATATTTCGTAGAAAACATGAATAAAAAATTTCCTTACACACACAGTTGGAAGCAAATCAGGTCTTCAAAATTTATTCTCAATGAATGGACAGCTTTTGGCTCAAAACTTTCTAAGGCTGTGAAATGTCCACTTTATATAATCTTATATTGCGAATAAGATACGCGAAAAAGACACGGAAGAATGCATATAAGGCATCATCAGCCAGCTATTTCAACCCCAATTTCGTCATCCCAGCAACTGCTTGCTAGATGTCCAACGCTCTTACCATTGGGTCATGCGTTCGTTATCCCGTTATTTGCGATCCGATAATTACGTATGTTAGATGAGCGTTCACTGATCACTTGTGGGATATAGTCATCTCGTTGTACCTTGGGTGTCGATCTCGAGTCGCGCCAGCCTTGTCTGTGATCTTATCCTGCGTATGCTGCCAGCCGCATTACGACTGCCTATGGGGTTCCAGCTCAAACCCCAAGGTGACGAGTATGTTTTGTAATGTGATTGTATCTCTCTGTTTATTTATTGACCTTATGACCTCATCCATTGTAAATTTTTGAGATCTTTATAATAAATCCATAAACGCATAGATGAATGCATGGTGTTTCTTACATGGAATGTATACAACTTGTAGACTGTAATCCCAAAAGGTTAATTCAATTGCAGATAGGACGCAAGATTACTGGATAACTAGAAAATGTTTTGCAAGTTAAATTTATGCCATTTTCAGTAAAAATGTTTAAAGAATACATGATGTGCTATCAAATACTCACAAGAAATATTTTTAATAATAATTTTATAAAAATATATATCAAAATTTTTAGGAGCATAGAAAAACGTTGGAAAATATTGCAATACCTATGTTGGTTTTTTAGCGAGTCTGACCTTTTAAATTTTCAGAAAAGACACACAATCGAAAGCTAACTACATGATGTGACTAACATTTTTTTCGATTTCTGCTGTATGACGATCCCTACCATAGTAACCATTTCCAACTGAGATTCTATTTCAGAATTTACTAAGTGACATCACCTCCTGTATGCCAGCATGAGCAAACCTACGGGATCAAAAACAGGGAATGGAAACTACAGTGACTCCAAATCGGGAGGGACAAACTCATTCAGCCATGGCTTGTGCGAAAAAGTAGTCCTGCTGACGGCCGCCCTGCTTTTCCACCCACGGAAAAACGCAGCGGATAATCCCTCTTAAACTGATCTTAAACTGTTTAAAGTAGAAGTAAAAATAAATGGGAGCTCTGAAGTTAAGCTGATTTATGTTAGAGCACAAACTTACAGTCTTCTTACCCGTACAATTCTGTGAGAGTCGACGGAAACTAGATGTAATTCTCACTGCTTATCTAGTTGCTATCTCACTACCACACTGCGTGAAACCCCGTTCTCTGGAAAAATGAAATAAACCAGAGTTGGCGTTACACTTACAATATGCTGAGGCCGACTTTGCGGAACCCATACGTACAGCACGTCAGCTCATTCCCACTAAAATAAATAAGAAGCGCTCAAACTACACGTTAAGAGTTGTGGTTTGGAAAGTTGCCAGCTGACGTTCTACCGTTCCTTCTCGGGACCGCCTGTCAAGCTAAGTGGTTGCTTCTGAACCCAGCCTTCATGGCGTCCTCAGCTGTGAGGTCTGGGACCCCTTGACTGTAGTTTAGTACGTAAAGTGTGGATCCGGTCCTTTGTAGTAAGCTTCGATGGCCTTTTTAGCTTTCTCAACCAACTTTGGCATCAGAAGATAGGGATAACGAATGCGAGAGACTGCGACAGAATGCGCACAATTTCGTTTCAGTGTAAGCTAATTCCTTATTCCTGCTTCCACGCATTCACTCACCGTATGGGCCTTTTCGGTCACATATGCATCCAGGACAGCAGAATTTATCGCAATGTTGCCAGCACTGATACCCACGCACACCCTCCACTCCTGCCTTTCTCACAAACACCACCATTTCCACCACGGACGACAACTACCCAGCCCCTCTTGACTTCTGATGCCCACACTGCGCCCGCAACTTCACCGCCCGCATCGGCCCGGTCGATCACCTGCGAATCCATCGCATGGAGCCTGGCAAACCGGTGTCTTTGACTCCGGCATACAGTCGCCGCGTCCACCTCCACTACCCTTACTGCTCCTGTGTATCCAAAAACCACATGGACCCAATAGGCCACATGCGTCTCCATAATAACCTGTGGTGAAGCATCGTAGACTAAATCACTTCAAGGTAGTCTAGGGTCGCGTGGGAAGCCAAGTATGCGTTGTGCGGAGTAGCTGACCGGGGAACTGAGAGTCAGGCTGCAATTAATTTTCCTTAATGTGGCATTTACGGCACTCTCACTCAACTGGGTTCCGACCCACCCCTTGTTTTGTAGTCCTGGACTGTAATCGACCACAGTGCGTGGGCCTGCACCTTCCCCCCATCTCCGGTCTTCTTGACTCTGTCTTGACACCGAATGCAGATGGGGTACTGGAACAGAGAATGAGGAGATGCAGTGCTGGTCTTCTCTCACTATAATCCAGCGCAAGTCACCATCTCTGCACCACCCTGCTGTGGAGCATATGGTAAACGTCGTTGGACTACTACGGTCGAAATTTCGTAGGCTAATTCAAGTTTAAAACACCGTTGCTGGACTCATTTAGTGGGACAGCGGAAAACATGGGCGTTGTCCACGGCCGAACTAGTATGAAAAATAATGCGACACAGAAGATGGTTGTATTAACGAGGGCTAGAATACCGGGACAGGCACACAGATCACAAAGAGAGGGAATATAGAAAGGGTTCTTCAAGGTCTTTCAAAATTGTGAATTTGCAGTATTCTAGACCTGCAGATAACTTGGGGAACGGTGAAGATAACTCGCGTCCAGCCCAGCTTCAAAAGGACAGCACGAGGTTCCAAAATCAAAAGTCAGGAAGGACAGTTTTAGTTCTACAACCTTTATTGACACAGAAAAGGCCGTGTTGGAGTTGTGAAGTCGACAGCACAAAGGTTTACCAAATCAGGGAGTCAGGGAAGACTGATTTGGGTGGATGAGCTTGACTGAGAGAACAGAGCTTACAAAGGGCTCTTCACGCACTTGCTGCTAACCGTCGCTGCAGGCCAGTTCTTTCGGTCACTGTTCACTGTTGAGATTCCTTGACCCAAGTCGTTTGTCCTCTGTCACCTGCAGCCAATCAGTAACCTCGTACAGCTTGATTGGCTACTACTTTTCGCGAGATTTATGCTAAATGCTAAGATGTAGGTGGCTCCAGCAGCGAATGCATCAGGAGTGTAAGGGGGAGGTTTTCACTCGTCCATACCCAAGGCTTGGCAGGCGAAGGCAAAATGAGTCAGTGGCAGTGGCGGTGCTCGTGGGAGCAGACGGCCACAAGCGTACAAGCGACCCTGAAGGTGGTAAAAAACAATTGTTCTCTCAAATTGAATGCCAGAATTTGAGTGCCAAATGAAGGCTTGCCCCTGTGCTTTATCGGCTGGTGGCCAAGTATCGAAGAGGGTGGGGCCAATTGGCCACCACACATAAAATTCACGAGTGCAACAAGCAATCAGCAGCGGGGGAGAGTTAGACGGACTGAAAACGGTATGGATAGGTGGCCATATTGGCGCCCACGGCAGCAAACCATCATAGACTTTCAAAAACTTCAGAATAGACGTATGTGATTGTGCATTTTGTCGCACAGTACAGGCTTTAAGAAGTCATATCCACCATCACAAAGGAGTTGATCATTTCTCGCTAATCACTGCGGAATCTGGTCACAAAAAATTGCAGTCGGCTGGGTCTCCATCTGTTGCCTATGCGACAAATGTCCTCACCCGAAACCATAATGACCAGGCTCTTATCCCCGAAACTGAACATAGTGGGCACCTTTGCCGAGTAGATGGCTTGAATATGATTAACTAATGTTTTACGTGACCTGGTGGTCGCAGAAGCTGCTTCAAAGTTCACATGGAACAGAAGCTCAGGAAACTGCTAAGCTAGACCTGTGGAAAACCCCAAGAAGATCGCAACAGTTTTAATGCTCTCTCTAGGAGCTGTTGATAATATCACTGACATACCCATGTCTCCATAGATCACAATTTGAGCCTATCCTGATCTGGGCTACTAGTCAACTAGCCCAGTGTCATGACATATTCCAGAAGACAGGAGAGGACGCAAGTAGCTGGGTCGTCAAAAATCCCCAGCAGAGATGCATTCCGATCAGAAAATACTTGCCCGCGATCTTAGCACATCAAGAAGGTGAGAGGGGTGATGGCGCTTGTCTCAGATCCCGATCCTCTGGACTACATGCCACTGAAATTAACCACGCAGCACGTGGCCACAGCCCCCAGGATTTTTTACAACGACAAAAAGATACGGCCAGCGACATATGACTAGTGGCCTGCGCGCCACTACACTCCTTCATACACCACCTGGTCGCAGTCTACACCTGGCCGGGATAAGCGTAACTCCTAGTGGATGTGGCGCAGATCCCCCATTTAGCTGAGAAGCCTCATAGGGAGGAGTCAACAAGCCCACTTCTCATTTACGTTATAGCTGCTGATATCGGATGGTGATGGGAGAGTGCACGTGTGGCACATGCGTTGGTGGGAAGACTGTGCGACGATGCGATCAGGCCTGTGGTGATTTACCGCCAATTTTCAGGAAGGCGTATGTGGCTGCGTCGACCCCTGCGATGAGTGAATGGGCGCGGGCAGTAAGGACACGGAAGTTGGACGCGGTGACGGCATGCCAGGGCGATGGATTTGCAACTAACCAACCAGGCCGATACGTGAGGTGTAGATGAGGTGGCAGTGTGATCAGGAAAAATAAGAGTGTGCTTATTCGACCGGGGTGACGTGGCTGATATTGATGGTTGCGCTGGTGGAAGAGTGGGGGACGGGAGCGTGGATACACGAGCAATATGTGTTAGATGTGTCGGCATTGCGGTGAATTCTGCTCTAATGAATACGCAAGTGACCTTATTGATTCGTACGGTGAGTGCATGCGCAAGGGCATTGGGTCGGCGGTCTTTGTTGTGAGTTGGTGCTTCAGAAACTGATACGCCTGTATCTGTCTAATGGACTAGCAAGTGACCAAGTAGGCCGAAGCGTGAGGACAGGCTGGTACAGAGTCCTCAACCTAGTGTTGGTGGTGAGGGCAGTGATCTAAAGGGGGTCGCGATTGTTCTAACCAAGAACAGGACGGAGAGCGAGATGGTGGCGGACGGCACCGCCACGAAGGCCGTGTTAGGGACGGTGGGGATAGCGGTATTTGATGGTGACGCGCAACTGGGATTGTGATCACCGATGACGAGGTTGGCGGTCACCGTGGGCGCTGCCGGGGTTGGAGCAGGAGTGCTTGAGTGGACAGCCGTAGAGTTTGGCCGACTGTTAGTGTATGCGCTCCGGAGCTGTCCGACTAGGTCAATTTGACAGCGAGTACATATTGGGAGGGATTGACTGTGGGCGTTGAGAACCGAGGGCAGCAGAGGCTACCGTGCTTCGGTCTTGGCTTTGTTGATGGTGATCCAACTAGCTTCATAGATTAAAAACCCGGTTTTCACTAGTTTTCTCAGGTCGTCGGTCTCGGGTGATGTCCTGCAGGCGGTTAAAGTAAACATAACGTGTTTTGTAGCGTTTAACTGGCCCTCATGGTCGGCCAGCACACTCAGGATTTAGGATATCGGTTGCTGTCCATTCGCACGACGTGACCACTCCAGCGTATTTTTAGTTGCCTTAGCATGGCGTGGATGCTGAAGATTCCGGTTCGTTCCGGGAATGTTTCCTGCCAACCTAGCTGCTCACCAATTGCTTACGAAAATTACTCGTACCGTTCTGCCTTGAGTGTGACTAATTAATGATGGATACTGAACAAGAAATGGCCATTCCCGCCTCACTTGTCTTTGCTAGCAATGTTAATCTAAACTTGATTCTCTCGGTTTGCGATTTGACTTTTATGAAACTGCTCTGTCTGTATAACCTGACCGACAATGACAGGGAGACTGGAAGGGCCATTTCTGGCTCATAAGCTGTCATCGGCCAGCCAAAGGAACGAGTTTGTCTTGTAACCGATCGGTGAACGCCGACTTACCATAGATAATATTCCCGATCGAAATTGGCAAGAAAATGAGCTCGAGGCGCAGTGAGTAAAAGCATTTGACTTCTAACCAACAGGTTGTGAGTTCGAGCCACTGGTGTCACAAAACCTGCGGTTAGATGTGACTGGCTGATGATGGCTAACAAGCCTAAAATGGTCAGTTAAGTCTCCCTTGTCTTTGTTGGCCGCGTTATTCCATATATACCCCTAGCTGCTCCATCTGTTTTTCTGTGCAAGTATAAATTTAAATAGGGATAGCGAAGTGTGTTTATGCAGGTGATCGTGATCTTTGAAGCAGTAATATTGGATTGAGTAGCACATATTAGCGCATGAAAAAGTGACTTATTTTGGGATTGATTTTTTTCGAAAAGGCTCTCAAAACATTGTGATTCCTCCATTCGTATTAAAGAAGGGGGTATTTACCGACTCTTATCTCTTAATAGAAAAGCACTACAGTGAAAGCATGTGGCGGGACCTTAGAATCATCACGATTTGACAATAACACAATGAAGCCTACTTTGAAGATAAACATTTCAAATGAATTGGTCAGAAATGCTAAAATAGCCCTTTAAGCAGTGCCCCTTCCAAATTTCAAATTCTTATCCTCTCTCTATGAGCAATGTTTATCTTAGATAAGATTTAAAAAGGTTTAGCGCAAGACTTGCGTATTTTGCCTGAAAAGATTGGGAGGACAGTTCTAACCAGATGGCACACGCCATGAAAGAGCGAAATAAAATGACAAATTTTATGAAGAAACAATGATGTGAAACCTAAGATTATTGTCTTATTTCAGGTTTCCATTAATTTTTCCGCCAAACCTAGAACGTAAATATGACTGAAATCTCATTATGCACGTTTGCTCGGCAAGAGACCAGGCACGCAGTTCTATGGTCGTGCGCATAGTTGATCCTCCTGTCTGCACAAACGCGCACTCCATCATAATATACACCCCAAGCGACCAGAGTATCGAACTTTCCTCAGTTTAAAAAGGAATTCAGACGCCACCCGCTAACGGAAGTCGAGCGAACAAACTTTTGCCTATGACTTTGCTCTCCGAGGGGAAAACTGCGTCGTCCTCTGACAGGTTTGTAGAATAGGTAGTCATTGAGAAGAAGGCAGTTGACTCGCGTTTTTACTTGGCGGCAGGTTTGAGATAACAGAGCACCCTATCCTTCGCATTGAAAGCTCGTTCGTGTACCGATTCAGTTAAAATATTCCCTTGGAGACGTCTTTCAGGAAGCTTTTTTAAAACGAGATTTCCATTGAACTGCGAGCGGAATTTGCCACTTCAAAAATATTAAGTGTTAAGTTTACACTTTGACGCCACCCCGTTTTGCTTAATGACATGTCCATTTAAGAGTGAATGCGACCGAAATATAAACACGCTTAACTGGTTGCTACTTACCTTCGTTAAGTAGACACGAGTATTTGGTTGTTGACGTTGAAAATATTCCTGCTGATAGTTTACTCGCAAATTTACTTTCCTTCAACTAAAGTGTTTAAGTCGCATAAAATGTTAACCTTTATTGTAAAATGAGTTATTTATAAGGTAAGATTGCTAAGATTAATTTAAAAGATTGATTTTCTATGCTATCCAATCCACTATGTTTTAGGCATGCCAGACTACCGGATTTTAAACGGGTTTCTTTCCACTTGTTTGCATAAACTGAACTCGGTAAAGATGACTACTAAACTCATAGGAATTTTTCTCATTGATTTTCGATGACTTTATAAATACAAGTATATTTTATACAAAAAACGCACCAAAATTCACTAGTTTATACGTATTTGGTAGAAAAGTACATCCTTTTCGCATTTTATACTTTTCTGTTAATTCCTGATGTTGCATATTTTTTTTGTGTAAAAATCACAAATGTCTTTATAATTTTCAGAAAGTTTTATATAGAACTAATTAAATTTCGCAGGGAAGGGGAACTCCGTTCTGTTCTTCCTAAGAAGCATGAATTGCCGTACTGATTGAATGCTGTATGAATGAACAGTTCACATTCCTAAGAACCTCATTAAGAGAAACTTTTGAAAAAACTAAAACACCCTTTTTACGATTATGAACTTCGAACACTTGCTTAACCCTTCCGTTATTAAATTAATATTATATTGTACTCCGCGGTTATCAGTCTTGCCTCAACAAACGTATTAATACTTGCTAATCGAAAAAACATGTCATAATTTTGTTTAAAATCTCAAAGAAATGGCAGCCTTCTGTACTACCGAAAGAGTACACTTGGAAGTTTGTTCAGTTCATATTGTTGTTTGATGGCAGAGTTCGCTAAAAAGCTGTAAAATAAAACATTGATAATTTTATGCGACTTCTATTGATCCTTCGCAAAAATTTGTCCTGTCAGAATGAAGAAATTAAAACCTTAAAATGATTGAGGTCTAGTAGGAAATACATGTTTTAGAAATGTGTGCATTCATATAAAATGACATAAGTAGAGGGAGAGGTAAGGTTTACCGATATCACAGGCATTCTCAAAAACATTAAACAATGACACTGAAGTGGTGTAATGATTGCGCGTTCACAGTATAAATGTCATTTTCCATGCTTTCCCTGTGAAATGGTTCTATTGTAATTAATATCAACTGCTCGGATTGTAATAAAAACTAAGACGGTTTTCCAATCATTTCAATTAAACGTATACCACAAGTATTTCTTACAATCATTCAATAAATGTGTTTTTATTTAGTTAAATTTTCATGTGCCCGCATCTGCGAATTTAAAGTTTACCGGATACCGTTCGTTAGCCCTTACCTAGCCTGATTTAAAAAACGAAATTTGATGAGCCGAGTGAGGCAGAAAACTATGCTGACATTGAGCTATCGCTGGCGAGTTATAAACAAACGCATTCAAAAAGGGGTCCAATCAGATAAGAGCTTTTGACGAGCAACTACAATCGATAATAGTATCCCACGCTAACACATAAGAGGGACAAGCCATGGCAAAGGTTACGATACGACAGAATCAGCTGACGACGCCGCCCAGTGAAGAACAAAATCAATAGGTTGAAAATCAGTTAATGTCACCGAACCAAAAACCAGTTGGAGTGTGCCGCGTTAAAGATAATAAATGCCAACCTAAACAAATATGGGTAAATGCGAATTAAGTAAATTTGTAACAAGCGGAATAACTGTATAAAGTAAGGTATAAAATAAAATATGGCAAAGAGCTATCAAAAGCTAAAGCAACTCTCAAACCAAAACCCAACTGCTATGGCAGTTCCCATCCAAACCCAAGACCTCTCATTAGAACCGATTAAACCGCCTGAGCTGTGAGGTACCGACCGAAGATCATGAGTGAAATATTATTTACAGTAGGTTTGATATTTTAAGAAATAACCAAAATTCTACAACCTGCCTTTGTTTCACAAGGAGTACTTAGGTAGAGTTCAAATACTAATTGAGCCGTAGTCCCAAGGGAATTTTGCGTGCATCAGGATACCGCCTTTTGAAGGAGCCTTTTCCAAATTGTCTAGAAAACATACACAATATTAAAAAGATTACCTGATTATATTAATTTTTCTCATTAATTTTAAATGCGCTTATATATTCAAAACTCTTTCATAGAAACCATGCACGAAAATATTATTTTCTGTATTCAGTTCGGGGCACACTAACCAGCAAATTTGATCTTTGAAGAAAAGGTACGTTTTGATTGTGTAAAAGTATAGTTAAAAGATTTTAAGCGCGAAATTTGAATTCATAAAGCATCGTATTTTTACTTTTATTAATGCTTCTTATAAGGTATAATAAGGTATAAGGTATGCAGTTGCTTAACCTTTTTCTAACTAAATTTTACCATTACTTCAAATAGAAGGGTTCAAGCAGACGTAATTGTCACAAAAGAAGTACAAAGGATATGTTAGTGTGTATTTTGTGTAAAACAGATTTGCTTTTTTAAGGGCAACCAAAATAAATGAGAAAAAGGCATAATACTGTTATTTATAATTATCAAAATGCAGTTTTTGCTGGTGATCAGGAATAGTTATTTCACTAGCTGGCATCCTGCTGTGAATGAGGTGTTTTGCGAGTACGCTGTACGACACTTAGTCTTACAACCCTACCTAAGTAATGCTTTCTAAACAAATTAACCTTTCAAAATATTTGCTGACATTTCATTGGATAGCACGTCTACTGCGGATTAAGTTACACACCACCATGAAAATAAACTCATGGCTCTCGATCGGGGCTTTATGGCTAGGTGGTTATAGCGTTACTTGTACTCTTGTTGTGGTGAGTTTGAATTTCGCTGTCACCGCTGCGTTTTACCTCCGTTGGGTCTGATGAATACCACTTACCACAAGTTCTCTGCTTCTGATAGAACTATGCTATGGATAGATGCAGTCGCTCAAACTGAATCCACTGATTACCATCAGCAAAAGACATAACCGTTCTATTATCCAGGAGCTGTCTTTTGTTCCGGTTAGAGGCTTCAATTATTTGAAGAATTATTTATTTCTTTTTATTCCAATTTTTCAGCTTTGTGTGTCCTGGGGATTTTTTCATAACTTATCAATCAAGGAAAAAATCCGTAAAATGCGCTTAAGTGAAACAAGACCAAGATACCTCAATTGATACGGTCAAACTGCCATGGCCCTGGTTTGAGGGATCGGTTGCCAAAAAAAATGGACAACAATGTATAATCATCATATATGACCTTGTCACCGGGCAAAATAGTGTTTTGTTATTCGGTCTATGTACTTAGTCGATGCGGAAGCTTAAATGTGAGATCAACGGATATCAAAGAAGATTTTTTAGGAAGCAGATAGAAGATCACTTAGTTAACCAATCGCGATATAGCCTAAGAGATCACAAATATGCTTCGCCTAGCAAGTTCTGGATGTAACAAGTATCTTTTATGCCCAATTACGATACAAGTAGCACTTATTGACATGGTACTTGTAGGTCAATGAGAGGACGTTCAAGAAGACATTTTCTTGTCGATCAGACTTCCCGTTGCGTGTTTCATACATTTGCATGCGCCGAAATATTTCAGGCAAAAAGATATTGCCAACAAAAACAGACAGGAGTGGCCATTTTTGGCTTATTAGCCGTCTTCAGCAATTTATACTCGACGCGATCAGTATCGTATATAGCCGCACTCATAAAATTCGAAGCCTGCAGCTTGGAAATAATGGGTGGGTGGGGCAAATGAAAACGATTAACAGCATAATCCACAAAGAAAAAATGCCAAAAATGTTATTGCGAACCTTATGGTTTTCATGCACACCAACGGTGAGTGAAAACTCGAGCGTATAATTTAAAAAAATATGCAATGGTAGAATTGGTTGACTAGCCGAATCACAGGCAGCTGGGAAACTGACATCATGTTATTTAAAACCAAATAACAACAGAATGCAAACTGCAGATATTAAAAAAATATAAAAAAGGACACAAAAAGCAACATGAAAAAATGAAACTCCAGGAAATGTAAATAGAATGCCGTTCACAAAAGAATTAAATGAAAGGTGGTAGTCAGCCTAGGAGCTGTGATGCCTGTCTACATGAGTAAGTCATTAACCTGAATGCTAATATTAAATTCCTTACCCCCATCTTAACGGTCAAACGCTTACCGTATATTTAAACTCATAACCTTACCGCTAATACGAACCTTAAAAATCAAACCCCAATCCAAACTTTCAAACCCTACCAAAAACCCTTACCTTAATCCATAACTCCTAATACTATCCTTGAAACTCTGTACCCAAAATTAATAATGCTCACCTTCAACGTGACCGATGTTATCTCCGTTAAAATTGTGGTAATATCATTAAAACATAACCATACAAATAAAATTAGTATGCCAATTTTTCAAAAAAGACTAGATGCAGCAAAATATGATACCATTGCCGTCAAATATGCTTTTGGGAAAGTTACGAATTTACTTTGCAAATTTTCAACACCGGTTGTTCCCCCCGTCTCTGGCCTTTATCAAGAATGTTCGAAATACCAGACAGATGGAAGAAAATTAATGTGACGGTTGCCAGAGCAGTCGATGGACATCCGAGCTTCTGAGACTGGCCTCGCTGTTTGCTAATTACCTAGGCCCAAAATCTCAGTGGCGTCAAAAGTTAACAATGTGCCCCATTAGCGCGGCGCGGGGTTCTACCTCAGCCTTTGTATCAAGCCTTTTTACGGCCAACCTATGCACGTCCAGTTTATCGGCCAGTTTATCCAGCATGAATACACGTCACGTGGCTGAACTGAAGACGGTAGACAACGGCCGACATCTCCTGCTCCGGGATAGCGAACTTTGGCCGCATGAACTACCGATGGGTTTTTGAATTAGGCCTGAAATTAACTTTTCTTCTGATTTACGTGTGGTCTTTAATTAGGACTGCGGAAATCCTTTTCCTGTATAGTATTCTCCGCCACAATTTCGGCTGCTTACACTATTTGTTACCATTTATGTGTTGCATCCAGGTCCGTTCAATACCTATGATTACATAGCCGTTGCTTCAAGGAGTTCTGTGATGATCTTCATCTCATCCCACCAGGTTGTTTGAGTTTTCGCCCTTCTGCTTAGCGCACGTACACAACTTCGATTTTTTGCAGTGGGTAACAGCTATTAAACCTGAAAATTTCCCTCGTTTTTACCAGTTTTCTGTTGACAGACGTTGATAGTTTGCCATCTGGTTGGCAGCATACAATAACATACAGAACCGAGGTTTGTCCTCCAATTCTTCTTCTTCTTCTTCCAGTAGGAATTGTAGACAGGGTAGGCTTGATTTTAGTTGTTTTTTGTAGTATTTAGTCATATCACGATCGACGATGATGAAATGGTCGTCTACATAGTCCGCGTAGACCTGGGTCCGTTCTCTTCGTGTTGTTGCCTGCCCAGTTTTATCACTTAAAATAAATAAACGCTTTCCTGTAAATTGATACGTGTTTGATGTTTGCCCCAATAAGCGGTGGACATAAGCCACCGTCCTGTATTGATTCATTGCTGTCTCTTCCGTGTCCCGTTGTGACACCTTTATACGGGGTGAAAGTACAATAGCATTACACAGAAACATTACACAGAAGACCAACTGTATTACAGGAACCGTGGTAAAGGTGTTTTATGGGTAGGGTAGAACAAGAAATCAAAATATCTAGGAGAAGCAAACTATATAGGTAGGGTTAATTACAACCTAGTTACCGACTTCAAATGGGCTAAGTGGAACCCACGGGATATGAGAGTAATTTATTTATTGACAATTTACAGGTAAGGTCACAAGAGATATATAGCAGAGGATCGAGCTGCAAGTGAAAACATTCCTGATCTTTTTTCAAGTGTTTAAAGGATAAAATACTGCAGCTTATTGAGTGGTTAAAGTTCAGGACGGGGAAGGGTTGACACAGGTGCACAGTGTATTTCTTCTCTCTTCGGTGTTATGGATCCAGTATTCTGCACCAGCAGCAGGTATATCGGCGAACCGTTGCTCGCTGTTGACTGAGGAATAAACCGATTACGGACTGCAGAGCCAGCAATATCATCCATAGCATGAAGTGTGGCACAGGATTCAGAGTTCGCGAACACCATCAGAAAGAAAAAGAGTTTCCACATAGTTAGCACCCAAAATTCGTGGAGGGTGTCCTCAATGTAGAAAACTAGTGACATCTCTCGTAAAAAAATGATAACTTTGCTAAATTTTCATACATCTGGGTAGCTTATTCCAGATTGCTATAGCGTTTACTGAAAACAAAATGATGGTAACTAATGGTGCGTGCCAGGGGAACAAAAATACATTTTGCTGACTGGTGCGCCGGGACTGCTCGAGCTACAATGGTTAAAAAGCTTAAACAGTAAAAATAATCCCTTCTGTTATCTTCGAAGCCACAACGGATCGAAGTTAGTAAGCTCACAACATTTTTGGTAGGAAAGGTTTCGGTGATCTGAAGAGAAAACACTGTAAGTAAAGAAGTAGTGGACTGATTCTATCTTCTTCCGTTCACTAGCGTGCATAAGGCTAAATAGAAACGAGCAGTATTCCAAACAAGGTATGACATGCATTTTATACAGGCAGGTTCTAATATTGATGGTTTTGAAATTTCCTCAGAATAAACCCAGTAGTTTGACATGCTTTCGAGATGATCAGGGTGCAGAGCTCTGACAGATTATTACTGCTAGCAGGTGATATGCCCAGGTCCTTTATAACTCCGGGCAAATTTAGGTCGTGACCATCTATGCTTAGCTGGGGCTGATGGTTGTTGCCAACAACCATAACGGAGCATTTGTGCCAAGAAATCGAAAGGGGCCATGTGCGACACCTTTTTGTGAAGGCCCGGAGATCATTTTTAAAGAGCTCAAGCCCGATGTAGCGATCGATCAGTTCATATCGATAGGCAAGTTTTACATCGTCAGCGTACATAAAGGGCCTATCATACTGAAAACAATCAGGAACATCGTTTACAAAAAGGCAAAACAGAAGATGGCCAAACACGCTACCCTTAATATCCCCACTCCTCCCATGCGTGAGGGTTGAAGATAACATCGGAAATTTTAAATTTTCACTCCTATTTTTATAGGAGGATTTAAGTTCAGGAGCTTGATACCTATGCCGAAAAAGGCAATTTTCAGCACGAGATCGTGGTCAACATGATCAAAAGCCTTCGTGAAATCGAAATAAAAGGTGTAAATTGCAAAATACTGTCTCTAGATTGCAGTACATGATCAAAGAAAGAGACCTGACAGGTGTCACAAGATCTTTTTTGAGGCACCCATGCTGAGACGCATTGCGTAGGTTATTCTTTGTTAGATGACGCAGTATCTTGTCTCTGCTCAAAGTCTCCAAGATCTTCGAGGCCGCGTGAAGTGTATTTATTAGCTGAAAGTCGTCAAATGACGGAGATCGGCCGTGTTTGGGTATGCGCAGAATGTGTGATTCCTTCCATAAAATAGGGAAGGTTTCGCTTATAAGATCATAATCAAATATATTTAACAGAAGGGACGGAAAAATATCATTTTCATCAGCCCTTAGAACGATGGCCAGGACCCCATCAAAGCCAGGACTCTAAGATTGACGAAAACGCTGAATGGCTATGGGCACGTCCCAGTGGGTAAAATGTATGGTTTTAAGGATGTTACCGGTGCAAATCCGGATGTTCAGAAAGGGAGCAACAGAATGTTTACTAAAAGTCATGGACAAGAAAGCATTGTAGCTATCAGCCATCGACTTCGCGTCAGCTATAGGGTTTTCCAAGGCGTCTCGAAGAATGGGGTGCTGCGTTTTTCTCTGCACTTTAACTGTGCACGAAAAACGTTTCGCAACAGTTAATGAAAGGGTTTTAGGCAAAGTTGACCTCATTGGCTAGCTGTTTTTCGTCAGACAGCTTCTAAGCGTCTTCAATGTTTTGTTGGATCAGTGGCAGGATGAAAGTGTCGTTTGGTTGATGAAAACGACGTGAAAGTCTACGTAGTCTACGGTGGAAAGATAAAGGGAGCTAGACTTCATCCTTAAGAGTAATTATTTTCTCAAAGGGAGCAAAAGAAGAAATGAGTGAACCTAGAACTTGGTACAATGTATCAGTACAAACATTTACATCCAAACATAGAAAGAAGTTAGTTCCATCGTGGGAATTAAAATGTACTAGTAATTCCCCCATATTTTCTAACCGGAAATCACGGAAAAAAAAACTAAATTTTTGGAAAACGTTTGTGTTCCCAAATTTTTAACAGTGAATGGAGGACATTTTTTGCTGATAGTCTTGGAATTGTACTTTAAAAATAAAACGTAGCTCTCTCTCTCAGCCTCAAGTTCTAGTGTAGAAAGAACTATGGCATGGTCAGAACTCCCAAGTGGGTCTTAAGTTGATACTGACAATGGCTGACAGCTTCTACAGAAAATAAGACCAAGTTTGTTTGATCCTCGGGTGGGAAAATCCACTACCTGATTCTACATGCCAATATCTATGGCCTCAAGTAAGTCTTAGAACTTCGCAGGACCCGAAGATGGAAACCAATGAACTTCAGAAAGGTTGAAGTTACCTGCATTCAAGCAGTACTTCAGATTTAAGTCAGCTGCGGCGTGAAATGCCTGTGAAAGACAAAGATCGTAATCCACGCTCGCGTTGGGAGGGTGATAGACACAACCGTCGAGTAAAGAGAATTTATACTTAAATAACTCAGAGCCAACAGTTCTCTTCTACCGCGATAAATTATCGACAGTCCAACGGCGGAAGTGTAAGTTTTTGCAATATTGATACAGCTTTCTCCACCACGGTCCTCGTGTTGATCATTCCGAATGTAAGCGTAGCCTAGATTAGAGAATTCGGAGTTGGATACACAGGATGTTGTCCATGTCTCTGTAACTAATACAATGTCAGGGAGGTGGACAAAATCAGAGTCTGGAGCAAAGGCATCTTGTTAAGCAGAGATCTGACAGTGAAGACGAATATTTTAATCGGGCATGTTTTTGGTTTCTGAAACGGAACCGTTAAGCTGTCAGAGTGACTGCCTTCGGCCAAATAAATGCTCTTTTTCACTTAAACTATTTGTTTATCCCTCGTTTGAACACATGCCTCAATATAAGTCCTTCGTCTTTCCAGTTCTTTTATTAATTGTCTCATTTTCATTCGCTCCTTCAGCCCATATTCCGGTTGAAAAGCAAACTTCCGAATACAGACCCTGTAGAGTTGATTTTCTCTGTAGCACGATCTGACCCTAGGCTTCGTTTCCCAAGCTGATTTTACGAGGTCTTGGTCGAGGAGTTGAATCGGGTGCTGACAGAGCCTTCCCTGTGTTATATGCCTTGAGAATGTGGATGGACTCGCCGTCCGTTAGCAACGTTTTTGCATACAATTAAAGGACTTAAAAGTCATGTTTAACTTGCTCCTTTGGAATTATTGACGCTGATTCTGGGACCCCTTTTATGACGACATTATTTTTTTGACTTAATTTAGTGCTCGTTTGCAACTCAGATCTTTCAACTGAGTGAGTACTTGTAACCAGTCCAGATGAACCGGGTGTTGGGCAGGCTGGAGCCAAATCCGTAAACTACTTGTTCTTAGATCTTTTCCTCTTTAGCTTTGCAAACTCACCAACCTCTTCAACATCGAATGTTGGTGCGAAATCCAGCAGCGATGCAGTGCTGGGTTGTAAAGCCAAATCATTGCTGATGAGGCCTGAGCTAAATGATGATGGTTTGGAGCAAGGACTAGATGGGACTCCGTTTCGAACTAACGTAACGTCCTCTGGTTTACTTGGTTCGGTAGACTCTACATATCTTTTATTTTTAGCCGAATAATGATAGTTGCAATTATTTTCTGCTAATGTATTAATTTGCTGATCAAAACCCACTGTCAAGATGGCTGAGGCATCGATAGCCGGTTCTACGCGATTTTGCGCCACAAATTTGAAATCAGGTCGCGGACCAATTTTTCGTGGTGATAAATTTAAACCACCTGCATTTTGCATACTTATTGGGAGACAAAGCTAATGCGATTGATGTTAGCATCACCACAAAATTAACGGAGAGTCGGTAGTGATATTCAAGCATTTGACTAAATGAGGATGTGAACAAGGATATAAGAATATGAGGGTATTACAACTCTGCCTTTTGTTTGAGCCCCTTCCGCGATTGAAAGTAGATGCAGGTAGCACACAGCCAGCGCGAGCTTTCGAAATGAGCAAAGATCGAAGCTTGCATTTCCAGTTGAGATAAATCCTGGGGCAGAAAATAATCCACCTCAGAGGAATTTTTTTAAAGGCTCAGAATCCTTACGTCCAAACGCAATTTCCGAATTCAGGGGAATAAACAGACAATTCTTTAATAATTTCCAAGCATCGTGTCTTCTACACTAAGATAGAGACTTAAAACTCGCAGGATCGAAGGAATTGAAAATTTACACCAATTTCAAACGACGAACCCCCTGGATCGGGGTAATGGAAAGCAAACCTTAAACGGCCTGCAACAGAGTTAACTGGGAACGCAGATGACTTAAGATCGAACGTTAAAGGCATAAAGGTGAAACCAGGGACAGTCAAAGTTCTCCATGGGTGTAAAACTAAACACTAACTGATGCAGGGATTATCCAAAGCGCACAACATCGAGAAACTTTCGGCCTTTTGTGATTGTCCTAAAGGAATGTGTGTCTAGTATCTACGATATGCATGGCCACTTCATAAGAAAGGCAAGCTTACCTCTATTTTTATAATAAACGGTCGTAACTGCGTGTAAGGTTTGATTTTCCAGTTTTCCCATAATGTACTGCAGCACAGACATCAAAAAAAATCGTTAAGACGAAGTCCTTCAGATTAAAGTAACCAAAACCACCCTAAAGATGTGCAAGCTGTGTGTAATGTGGTCGAGGGTTTGTGCGCCAATCGATTTTGATGCTTCTTCAAGTGGCTTTTAACGTGTTCAGGCACATACTTAATGTAAGGAGGACCTTGCCGAATATTTGGTTATGTAGCTTAATTGGAACTACCTAGGGCATTTGATTTTGAATCTTGCTGTCTTAGACAGTGGCATACGTAACCCTTAGGTAACCCACTCAGGGGCGATTACTCACAGAGTTTACTGTACTCGCCATCGTTTCCCTCATTGTCAGAACAGTGAGTATTTATTCAATTAAGCAAGTTATTAACAGCACTATTTTAAGAGAGATAAGATGGTTGCTTAATCAGTGTTGAATGACTTCCGCATACGATGCTTTGAGGTAAAGTGATGTGTAGGTTTTGCCGTCAGATATTTGCTGTAGGAAATATTCAACTCATGCAAGTTTTTGTCAACATTATTTTTGAATATGTTTGGAGCTACCAGGAATGTCGCATCGATAGCATTGTGGAGTGTTTACAGTTCAGTCAGTTGGTCAAAGATGTCAAAATTGCTTATTATCTAAGTAGTAGCCAGAATGTAATGTTAGTGACCGAAAGCGCCGTTATCTCAACTTTTCCCGGTTATGACCACGACGAGAAAAAAAAACAACACATGGCACCATCAGAACTTCTTTCATTTCTTATAGTATTTGCCTGTGCAATGAAAAATTAGTTTATGATCGAAGATCGTTGTGTTAAACTGAGACATTAGTGGGACATTAGTGAACTAAGATTACATTAGTTTCTATATGTGCTGTTTTGTTAAATCTGGGGTTGTGGGCGTGAACAGACAGGTGACATGGGATGAACTCACAATCTAATGAACTTTACTGTGCAACTGTCACCATTTCCATAAATCGTCGTCAGGCGTGAAGCGAGAATACGCAAACAGTTAACTTTAAGAACGTGCCTCAAAAATCAATCTCCGCTTGGCGAGTGCGCCAAAAAGCGCTTGCCTTACGCTATCAAAGTGCTTTCATTGTTTGCTGACTGTTCTCGCTTCACTCTAGGTATCTGCAACCAACTAGATAGGCAGATTGATGCATAAATCATTCGAGTGCAAGGCGTTACGGAACCTTGGCATTACCCGAAGAGACAAATACCTTAATAAGACTTGTTTTGTCTTGAGCAATAGCGTGCTCAGTATTTAAGTTGCTCATGATCACCTGGGTCAGGTAATTTTGCCTCTTTAATGCCAACTCATGTTCCTGCAAGCCTGTATAGACGGATTTTACATTGTTACCAGAATTAACTGCATCACAGGCATCACATAAGCTCTCGTAGGGGAATTACGTATAGAGAGAATTAACCTTAACATGTACAAGGTAAGTGCATAATATTATGGTCAATCTTTGTGACATTAGAATCTTCTATTTTCTGTTGTGTCTTTGAACGATTTCAGACACATTCTTGACGTAAGGAAGATTTCGCCAGCTATTTGGTTGGGACGGCTAATCGAAAAAACTTAATTCATTTTTTGACTCTCACTAATTTAAACATCACGTTAGAAAATCTTGAGGGCAGCCGCTCTGAGGAAATACTTCCCTCAAGTAATTTAAGTTGACTCGGCAGCTCTTATCGTGAAAGCAGTTGGTTTAAGTTCGATCAAGCAGACTCTCAACAACACTTCGTTTTGTTAAGGATAGAATGGTTGTTCCTATGGTAGTTAATGATTTCCAAACTTTTGCGGTAAGTAGATACGTACAACTTTCCTTAAGTATTTTGCTCTCGATGATCGTCCAAATGTGGGGTTGTTTGACGCGGTATCCTTATAATAAAAACAGAAGGGTTTCGCTCAATTAAACCGACTCTTAACAACACTCAATTTCGGAGATTTAGAATGGTTGTTGTTATACTGTTGAATTACTTCCGCATAAAATTATTTGCGGTAAAAGGATGAGTAGAAAATGCTGTCAGCCTTTTGGTGTGTAGGATCATCCAAATCAGGGGATATTTTGTCAAGTTTCTTTGTGAATTTTAAATTATTTTCAAGAAAAGTTGTGTTGAGTGTTTAAGGGAGTGTTTACGGTTGATCCTCTGTAATGATCACATGTTTTTCGCTTACAAATTATAGCTACAAGTTAGGGTAAATTAGCGAAAGAGCCATAATCTCAAGTTGCTAGATTGTGACCTCGAAAAGAAAGTCAGAGATATATATATCTCCATTGGGGGCTCCATTCATTTGCTTATATTATTGCTAATCAAATAGAAATTAAGTTTTCCAAAGATGATTTTTTGGTTCATGCAGACATTTGCCGCACATCAAAGGAAGTCGAACTTCAAACGTTTCTATATGTACTGCTGTGCTAAATTCAAGGTTGTGTGCGTGAACAGGGAGACGACATTAAAAAATGAATATCTCATTAGCGCACATGTTACTTCTGTAAACTCCTCAACTGAATTCTTTCAATTGCTTAAAAAATTGATGAAGATTTTGGATCGGAGACTTGAATCCATATCTGCTTACTGATGCAAAGGAGCGAAGTCAATATCTTAAGTACTCAGAAATGTTGTGGAAAAGCGTTGCACCAAATATGGACGCACATATACGCAAACTTTAAAGCCACCTGCCTTCATGCCATATCCACTACATGCGGAATAATACCATAAAATGGAGACGTTTTCCTCAATTTTTGAACACAAACGTGCATAACGGACTTTAAGCAGTTGAAAAACACTTCGTTTCTTCAAATTTCCCCGAACTCTTTGACTGCTTTGAGTTTGGCTGGCGATCAAAGGCGTTTTTTTCACTTGTGCCAAAAATACAACTATGCTGGAACTCTTAAAGTCAGCAACTCATATTTATTGAATTTAAAACATCGTTTTTTTAACAATATCACACATCCATCTCGAAGAAGCCAAAATGCAACAACTGAAGCTATAGATCACCCGAAAATTCTTTTCGTCCTGGTTTAATTTTAAGGATGGTGATCTATCACGTTTTCGGCAAATGCAAACCTCCTTGACCGAAGGCAAAGTTCCAGTAAGCATTCAGTTTCGTAAGTTTTTGCGTTTTTGTTCGTGTTAGGCGAGCTCCGCAACAAACCGGAAAAAACAGACATATTTTTGGCACACGCTTCAGGTGTATTTTGGTACTCAGTGGCGGAAATGCCAGTATAAAGCATCAAGTCACAAAGAGAAGCCAAATTTAAAGCAAAAACATTTTTTCATTTAACTTAAATGTAGGACACAACGCTCAACATTTGCCTATGATTATTTAAATTGGCAAAAACAGACGTATGGACAAGTCCATTGAAAGCCAAGTTAACGCTGAGTCGAAACTCTACCTAGCATAAGACTGTATATTTCATTTAACTGAATCATGTTACGGACACTCCGGTACAAGTATATTTAATTGAAATTATTTTTCCACTAAATTATTTGTTTAAAATGAGAGTTCGAGCGTTATGAGTAATGGTTCTATATTCGACGGACAATTAGAATCAAAAAAGTTACATTCGGTGTTTAGCAATAACAAGATTTGCGTTCTAATCAGAGAGAGAGAGAGTGACAAAATACGATTGAGCACCATTTTCTACTTCTGAAGATTAAGACAGTCGTAGGTAATCCTAACCAAAAATCAAGGAATATCTATAACAAACGACCCTTAATATGTATCCGCAATCCTCCAAGACGTTGGAATTGGATATTAGAGATCGAAATGAAGCATCGCATGTGCCTTGGAACTTCATGCTAGAGACTAGAAAGACGAAGACACATATACTGGTGAAGAAGAACTGCCGACAGGTTGGCAACAGAATATTAACTTAGAGGACGTGAGTACGCAAGTTCCAGGTTCTTGTCACAAAACAGGAAAATGTGACAACCTTAAAGGCAGCTGTATCAGGAAGAGCATTCTGTCTTGTTGAAGAGTCTAAATCATAGGCAGTGAATGAAAAATAATGCCTGAGCAGTTTTGCAGTCAGAAACCGCAGTATGGGTGGGTTGGGATTTTGGGTAGGGGGAGGCTGTATGTCCTGCCCAGGAATTTAGTAAGGTTGCCTCCCACGCCGTGTTATCCCGCTACGGTGGCAGTGTGCGTCTTTGGATAGTATACGGGTCGCGCCATCCAAAAGTGTGCGCTCAACGCGTGATAATGGAGCCTGTAGGAATGTCTGTTTACGGGGAAGCTGCTAGAGACACGCAACTCAAACCAATCTCGACCTATATTTTCACCAGGTAGTGCAATTTTCCGCGTGCTCACAAAGCCGAATTCGTAGTCTTTCCGCAGGCTGTGGGCAATGAGTTGAGTCGCCTTTTCGGCTGGTCCGTTTGTGTTCGCGTATTCTCGAGCTGAGCTTTCGTGCTCTCCAGCCACTGTAAGGGCAATCAAAGCCTAGAGTCTATTAAACTTCACTAAATGTCTCACTTTCATGGCACTTGTACGCGCAGTGGTTGTCAGACAATGCACATGCTGAAATATTCAGCAGAATTCTGAGGGGTCTCGACACTTTGTTCATCTTAGACGCATATCGAGGCAACGGAAAATGCATTTTTCTAGGCAGCCGTTACCTGCTGACTGGTCACGTAGTAATTATTCCTGGAATATTGTCCGTCGTCAGCCAGTCAATCACCAACCTGGAATTAAAACCAAGTGGACTATCATCCGAGTAGAACTTTTAGGTCTTTGCAAAATTGAGTTATAGGTGACTGATGACCGCACACGATTTAAGACGGCAACTCGTTCGTCCCTGTTTTGGTCAGAGTACGCCTTGAATTCAGCGTCACGCCTGTGCCTACGAAGGCTTAAGCAGACAAAGCCAAACTCTCCTATCCCGGCCTTAATTTGTTTCGATTCGGCAAACGCACTACAGCATGACCCTGAATATCGCCAATCACAGCTGACACAGCATCAGACCGCGATAATCATAATGGCCAAATGCGTGAAAATTAAACCCTTGAGCTCATTCGGCCTGTTTTGGGGTCCTGCTCCTCTGACGATGGCAGGAAGCCCGGAAGAATGCCAGCAGGTCTCGGTTATCATTGTAACCCATTTAACGTGCGACGCACATTCTACTAAACTTCTGGTCAATAGTACTAACTGCCTCCCCGAAATGAATTTGGCCAGGAATAAAATTATGTTCCTTTAATTGCGTCGCATTTCAGTACTCCGATCAGTTGAAAACTCACAGAAAGATCATAAACTATTGGCCTTTTTACGTTCAACATGAGTTTGAAACAATATTCAGTATATAACAGCGTCATTGGTATCCACTTATGCAAAAGATTTCAATCCGTTATTGTGCGTTAATAATCACTGATATGCGCACAAACTCGACGTTATAAAGAGGAAATAAATGCACTTCAATGCTCCAAAGTTTTAAATTAAAAACGGTCGTTGCGATTGATAATCTTTACGCAGATGTAAATTGCAAACTAGCGTTTGTGACGTCAAATATGGTAACACTGCTGTATAAGACATTTTTAAATAAGTATGAAATAAAATCTTGCAATTCGGGGTTTTAGTTCCACTGTAAAACCAAATACAAATTCCAAAATGTAGCTTCAGATACATACTTTTTCGAGATAATGCTAAAATTTGAGAAAAGAAAATTTAAAAAATGCTTGGCTGTATTCTGTAGAGAAAAAGGATATCGTAACACTGAGAAGGCTGACATTTTTAAATTCCCACGCATCGAATATGGTAATCCTCAATCGAAAGAGTTTGCTCTTGTGATTCACCATAACATAGGATTTGTCTTTCATAGTTTGCAGTATTTTTAAAGGATAAAATATCGTATCAAATAGAAACTGATATTTTATGGATATAGTTAGTGAAACTCTAAAATTAATTAATCGTTCCAAAGTGATTGCTAATATCAATATTACGGTCTGAAGCAAATGGAAATTAAATTATATTTCAGAACCATTTTAAACTGTCCACTTATCCGGGCATCGCGTATCCACAAAAATTGTATTTCTACTGAGAAACTCATAATTTTGGTCTTGAAACCGTTTGGAACCGTTGCTTTCAAGCATTGCCATCGTTGTGTGCCGTATAATCAGTCAAAGTCGATCTCTTTGCGCATATGATATTTGAGTCCCTGCAGACAGAAGCTAGTGTCCTTACAGGCGCTCGATACAACAACTCTCTGAGATGGACAGTTATCGATCAATTTGAGTGATCTGCTCCTGCAATTGCGCTTCAATCTAGAACCCTCACAGGCAATAATATAGCATCAACTTCTAGATGTAGGCAGGATATGCGAGGAAGCAAAATGACAATTAAACGCCCATTTTCTAGTCTTTTAACTGTCGTCAGCCAGCTATATTCATGCCAGCGCCTGTCGGAGCAAAGTTTCGAATCTTGAACTCTCTTTCCGTTAAACGCTTTGATGTCTAACATTCTGCTATTAATCCAGGATCCCGCTGTTCGGTCGGTTCCTATTGGGAATAATAAACTGCGATCTGAATTGTGCTCACCGATTAGGTTGTGGAAAATGCTCATTTTCTGTGCATTGAGGCTAAATCAACAGTCCTCAAAAACAGCTGCATCCCGAACACTTACAGATACAGGAAGGAGTACTGACTAAGACAAATGGCAGTCGGCTTCCAATTTCAGGCTAATTAACCACGGTGTCAGTTTGAGGAGACCTTAGTTATGGACGAAAAATCAAACACTATTATTTTTTTTGACGAAGGCAGTAGGTTTTTTCAGTCTCCCCTCCGTTCGGTGGTCAAAGTCATTTGGCTGGTCAGCGAGTTTAAAACGAGAGTATAAATGTTTCGAAAACCAGCGTCTCTTTCTGGAGTTCCTGCATTAGTTCCCCTTTGACAGACGTGATGGGAAATGTATCGATCGTGGCACTAAGATGAGCAAGTGGACTGCAATATCACGGAAAATGGACAATTTTCGTCTCTGTTTTCAGCCGGGCATCACGCGTCCGCATTAATCGGGTTTTACTAATAAACCTTGACTTGTGGTTTTGAAACCACCTGGCTCTATTGCTACCCATAGAAACATTTTTGGCCATCATATAATCAATCCAAGTCGATCTTTGTCAGTTTTCAGTATTATATATTTATTTCATGAACTGATGTTCGTGATCCCTTCAAGTAGGTGTGCGTGTTTTCCCCAGTCTCCGAAGAGAACCTGATGCCCATGCTGCGATTCCAATTCTTGCTGGATGACAGATCTAAATATGGAGTTCCATTAAGCTACTAAATAAATACACCGACATATAGAGGGGCGAGAAAGAATCACTTAATAGGCACCACAAAAAAAGGGAAAAATAAGTGCCCCAAGTAAAACAAATATAGTGAAAATATTGATACAGGTAGTTATAGTGTAACTGCAGTGCATGAACACAAAACCAGTTATTGCAGAAAGTCAGATTTGAAGAACAACCGAAGATATTCAGTCAATACTTTATAGATTAAAAGTCAACTGAGAAATATGTTTTTGGTAATTCCGCATCAGGCCCACGAAAAAGGAACTCATGAGATATGTGCGAGGTTGTATCTGTGAGGAATGGTTTGTCACACTCTTCCTTCCCGTGCCGCTCGCACGGCGGCGTCAGCGCGTTGAGGACGTTGGATTTGGTAGCGGTGGGGGGAGAGGAGGGGAAGAGAAGGGTAGATGTGAACGCCGTCTGTATGCTAAACAGGCGGACGGCGTGTGATCACAACCTGGAGTCGTTTAAGGAAGACAGATTGCCTGATAATTGAGCGTTTGGTCCAATAAACGAAACGTCAATGTCTCGGTTGTCGCTAGCACACTCTTGAGTAGGCCTTGAGTGTAACGTGCTGGTTCCCGATGGATAATCGGAAAGAATTCTTTGGATGTACGCAAAGTTAATTTGAAATCGATTGATATTCCACTGCGCCTAGCCAGGTAGGTATGTCTACACATACCCTCTATTCAAGACGCCTTGGGTCTCGGTCAATATATCCCTCCCACAGGAGCAAGTGAATGAATACATTCTCATCGATGTGTCCTTTATAGGCAGTCGGTCATTACTCCCCATACCTTAGGAAGGGAGATTTTGCGAAGAATACGTACAAGTTTGCAAAGGGGAAACCAGTTGTGATAGCAGGCAACCTGGCAGCTGGCAGCTCTCCGTAATTGACCTGAGTGTTCATCTGCAGGGTTTAAGTCCTCTATTGAAAGGTGAATTGCAAATGTGCCTATCACGCTTCTCCTTTGAGGAACAACCTGACAACTCATTGCCACTTTTCATAGAAGCTTAAATGCATCGCATCTACCGGAGTCAGAACTAAGGGAGTCAGTTTGGAATGAAAAATCGATTTGTATGTTGGCGCCAAAAATTATCCAGTCCTCTCCATTTTCCCTTCTGCGCATAACAGGCGGTTCTTATGACAGTCCGCCTCTAAATTAACACTCCTTCAATTTTTACCATTTCACACAAAACGAAGGGGGCAAGAAAAGGCCAAGAAAACAAATGCAAGCAGCAAAGAAGGCGCCCGTCAACATTAGAATAGAATGAAAGCTATTAAAGGAATTTTAAGTGCCATTGACTAAATGGAAACACGCAGTAGTTATTCGAAGCAGAGCTGCCTATGATATCATGGATTTGGGGCGAGATACTCAGCGAAACCGACGTTTGAAAGTCCATTCTCACAGTTGTCAGCGGGATCACTTGCCCGTGTTACTTTCCGACTGTTGCTTGTTCGTGGAGATTCAACGTTCGTCTCGATGAAGTCGTGACGCCGATCTATGTTTTTAGCTTCATGGTTTGGCAATAACCGAACAAATTCCCGGTACAAGCACAAATTTCGTGCTGAGGAGAACATTTCCTGCCACTGCCTGTTAAACTGAGTGTGCGTTCCCTCGCCTCGATAAAACTTGTTAAATAGCGTTTCCCCCCCTACATTTTATTTCAGAGTTGTTGACCATCACATATCGGCAGACGGTTAAACCATGTGAGCCATTTCTCAGCAGTGAGTGGACGAAATCTGCTCGATTAGAGTGGTAAAAGTTTTGTTAATCAATTTGTTAACGCAAACAAGCGGATACCAGAATTATCTAATCTTTTGAAAATATGAAAATAGTCGTATTTTTTCTGACTATGGAATTCATTATAACAAAGGACTGCAGAAGTGGTAAATTCAATTCGTAAAAAGCGTGTGTATTATGGCGGAATTGAATCTTCATCAGCCGATGGACACACATAGATAACTTGAACTGAAGAATAATTGATGAAATGGATTTAATCTGGGACACATAATTTTGGCGTTCTGTGTTCCACGCATTCAAGATCTGGTGCAATAAAGATGGTTGTTGGTTATCAGATTATAAATATCCCGTCAAAATAGAAATAATTCTTTCCAATATATTGCTTACTATTTTTATAGTAACGCTATTTTTGAGCAGGAAACAATTTTCTTGGGCGGAGGATGGAATTGTCAAAGGGAACGTTGAATATGATTTTTTTACATGACTGATCGTTAGGACTAGTGGAATAAAACACTCTTTGTTGACTCCGGTTTCAAAGCTTCTGCATCGAACTCTCCAGCGGTTGCACACTACGTCAGAGCCACAGACACCGCAAGGTTATGCCTAATGGCGAGATCTGCTCGCTTTGGGAACGTTCATTTAAGTAGGATGTTGAGGTTGGACGTGGTTGGGTGGATTTGGGATGGGCTTCGTATTCTCTCGATTGTCCAATCGCTCTCGGTGCCTTTTAATGTAAAAACTTTGTCCTAACTCTTAAATGAACAGAGCCTTTTGGAGGTTAAAGGCCGCTTTAAGTAAACTGCAGTTTGAATTAGGAATGCCATGGAATCGAGAATATTTGCTGGATACGTGTTCAATGATCTTTGCTCTAATAGGGTAGGTCCTGCAAGCAGGCTACTTCTGTTAATTCTGACGGAGCAGGTCTTCGGTATCTAACCATCTTTTTAAAATTATTTTTAGCATTTCTCAGTGTTTTCGGCAAACTTTTCTCAAACGATCGTGGCATATATTTGTGTTTATTGGACTATTCCTAATTAAAGCTCTTTTTGCAGCATAAAGTGAACACGGGTTTTGTTGTTTCTGAAAGTTTGCGATAATTGCAATGCAGTTTTATTTCCATAGAGTTACGTAATTGGAAATAATGAGAGCGTCTTAAGTCCTCTCAGTTGTGAGATATGTTTGAGGATTCAATAATTAGGAGCGTCGACACACATTTCGTTGCTCTTTAGATTTTTATTTTTGTTGTACTCAGTTGCTCTCCACAACCATGCGTGACGATATGGTCTGCCAGTCAGCTGCCCGCTCGTGAAGTGCCGTCTTCACTGCCCACAAGCTGACCTGATTCACGGATCTCTCTGTTGCTTGCTAGGAAGCAAGGGCCTACTGCTTCCATCTCTGACTTCTGCTTTTTTCACATTATTTTTAATATGGTTCACTTAAAGCAGTTTCATTACTTTTCGCGAATGCATGCCGATGGACGGAACTAAAGCTTTCTATTCAAAAGGAGGCGTTTGAGAAACTGCCACGGAAGATAGGCACCAACAATTCCCGTGTGTAACAGTTTAGTCTTTTGTTGATTAACGCTCACCGACCTTTACCCATACTAACTCGTTCCGCTGTGCCTTGAGGCTCACTCTTGAGTCCCGCCAGCAGCCACACAATGATTAGTAGTAGAAGTAGAAGCAGCAGTAGTAGTAGTAGCATTATTAAAGGCAGATAAACAATGCCGACAAAGACGACGGAGACTAGAAAGGCCATTTTCTGGCTCACTGGCCGTTATCAGTCAGCCACACCCCATCCCAGGTGGTTAACCACCCGAGGCGCGAACCCGTGACCTGGTGATCTGAAGTCCAACCGTCTAACCATTGGCACACCGCCCCGTTGACTTGCTGGTTTAGATAGGGAATATTTGCGTTCGTTGACGAATGCTCACCGCTCGCTAATGGAACCTCGGTTAACAATGGAGCGAAAATTAAAATTTGAGTTTAACGTCTGTGATTCGAGAATGTTTAAAAAACAATGAACGAAAGTCGATATGCTCGTACAACAAATGAAATGTCGTTATCCTCCCGAAGACTGCATTCCGTCCGGATTGTTCCAACCAAACCTATAATCGTCCACCTTCCATTCCATCTTCACCGCTTTTTTAAGTATCGATTAAATCCAAACTGCACTGACATGTTCTAGAACTGTTCGAACTGTGCTGGTTTGGGTGTTGGAAGGAACCGCGCAATTGTAGCCCCCGAACATCTGAGGCAAGTTTGTGGAAAAATGCCTCGCGTTCAGACTTTCATATCATAAATAAAATGACGTCTACATTACACCACGAAGGCCAGAAACGGTAATGTGGAAAGCAACGTGTCTAGCTGGCTGTCCAGTCTAAAGAGAGCCTTCTTACTTCGGGGCAAAGTGAAACTGACGAATTTAACTCTGTTGGACAATTAGAGCTGCGTGTAGGGAATAAAATGCAAAAATATTCTTTCAAATCTTCCAAAAGAAAGTCGTTTAACTGGAGAATATTGAAGGAGTATATCAGACACCATCGATGGACTTACCAGTTTGCAGTGTTTCAGTTTGGTGCACAGCTGGCAGTAAACCTACCAGACTATGTGCAAGTAAAGGGCTTTCCTATATTTAGAAGCTAACAAGACTAGTCAAGACCCGTTCCACTACTTTACTTGGCAGCGAGCTCATATTTGTTTCAGAAGAACTCAGCCCATCGACAATGGAAGACCGTTACTCAGTCCGCTGAAATATGGTTAAGTCATGTAGTTTCCAAGAAAGTCAACTGGGTTTGGGATTTATTGGATCATTGCAATTAAAACCCGGTATCTGTGTCGAATTTGTTATTTTTGTAAACCCTTTTGTTTTCGGCTCAGCAAACTCGTTGCGTTGGACGAGAACGGCGAGGAAGGCATTTCACCTCAATATTAAATTTAGTGTAGTGTAGCGAAACTTGCCATTGAAAAATTCAAAAGACAAGTAAGCGAGCATACGTTTGCTTTTGATAAATGCTCATCAGGCCTTTACATTTATATCACTGTGTTACTAATTTAAATATGCGGGTAAGTAGAACAAATTGTACGGTTGTCAGGGAGGGGGGAGGGAGGGGGAAAGAAACAAGATTGCGGGCCGTTTTCTGATTAGGTCAGAGGAATGGTGGCCGCCGGGACAGGTAATTAGATGCGGGCGGCTAAATTGGTGGCTTTCAGCCACGGTGATTGCGGTGCCTGTATAAAGTTCCTTTGAGCGCACAGGACCGGTTTGTGTAGCCTGATTGCAGATGCTTCTGCCGTAGCCAACAGACGCTGTCCAAGGAATTTTGAATAGGTTGAGGTGACCTTGTAAATTACAAGGAAGGCCTCTTTGGCATTTACACGATAACCTGTGTATACCACATGCGCGAGGACACAGCTGTTTATGTTCTCTATCTGCCCCTTTCCTAACCATGCTAAAAGGTTAAATTTATTGTCCGTGAAGACGGCGTTCTTTAAATGCCAGCAACCGACGCCATTTGGTGACAACGAAGGGGCCATCCACACGCACGTATCGGCCTTGTGGCTCAAAATCGGTGAGCCCATTGGCATGCCGTTCAGTTGCTTGTAGCGCCGAAAGTGAAGTGCGTCTTCAGACTGAATTTCAAGAGTTGCTGGAGTTGGTTGTGAACGAGGCGGTTCTCTCTTTGATCGTATAAGCCTTGCAGGACTAAATCGAGGATCGCAAATGCAAGATCCTAGGGAATAGAATCAAGCATAGGGGTGATATTCATAGCGATCATTATCTCGTTTGGCCGGAAATTTAATCCTTTTTACTTAACTCTCCTATAAGTTCGTGTGCTTTTCACCTGTAAAGCATTTTATTATGTTATATTTTGTTTGAGGCATTCAGATCATATATTATTTTTTTCTCTACCCACGTGCCATCAGAGTATTCGTATAATTTTAATTGATAATGATGTATTATATGCCTACCTTAACAGGATATGGGAAAAAGGAATTGTCAACAATACATGTGGCGTTGCACAAAATCTCAAGGAAATTATGTTTATGATTAAGGTTAAGGATGTGGTTAATTTGAGTTAGGTTTGATTTCGAGATCAAGGTCAGAGTTGGTGTTAGGGTTCTGATTAGGCTAAGGGTTAAGGTTTTTGTATTGTTACCTGTAAGGTTGAGAATTAGGGTAGGGTAAGGGCTTAGACTAAGGTGACAGTTTAGTTTTAGTGTTAGGGTATCTTTACTGTTCCTGAAATTTACCGTAAGGCCAACTATCTTAAACGGGCATGGTAGTTCCTATTCCCCTGTCATGTTCAGGCGGCCATATTTTAATTAACTTTCGATTATTTTCAGCTCAGAAAAATAGAGTGCCGGGTCAACGAAAATGAACATTTCCGACATCTATTCTCAATCGATTTTGAGATGTTGCTTGCCTGTTGGGAGCTTAGCTATTATTTCCTATTTTTTATGTTAACATATAAGCACCATTTGTCATCAGAACTTCTAATCACTGACAAAACGGGTAAAGGCGTTGACTAGCGAAGCGATGCCAGGTGAGTAATAGGGCATTCATATTATGCATACTATATTTTTCTCTAACTAACTGATTCACAGTATGCTTATAATTTTAATCTTAAGTAACTTACGATTATTTACAGCTCAAAGAAAATAGTGTCGGGTCGGGTCATCAAAAATGAACATTTCTGATGTCTAGATTTATCGATTTCGAGAAGGGGCTTTCCTTTCGGAGTTCAGTCTTGGTTTCCTTTGTTTCATATTAATGTATAAATGCCTTGTTGCATCACAAGTACTAATCAGTGACAAATGGGTTTATGGTGTCGACGGGTGAAGCGATGCCGGGCTACTAATAAGGCAGAAATATGCCAACCTTGCGTCTTGTCGTCCGCAGTCAATGATTGTAGACCTTTCTATCAATTGAGGATGTCGGGCTATTGTCAGTGTGCCACATCCCATTTCCGTACACAATTACCGGATTGTTGCACGAGGATCTGCAAGGATTTAAAAATTGAGACAATCTTTATTGAAGTCTGTCCTCCGGTTCAATGCGCGGAGTGCCTGTTGTAGATAAATCGCCTTCTTTCAAAGGGTGAAAGCATTTTCTGGGTTTCCTTCAGCAATGTAATCTTCAAAGTAAACAGCTCCGTTTTTTCTAGCGGCCTCCAAGGCTTTGCCCTTTTTAGAAAATCTAAATAATAGAATATGGTATAAATAGTAATATTCGTCGTCCTGTATTTAATCAAAGAATGATATGAATAAAACAAAATCTAACGCATTCAAAAGCGCGTGTCGAGAGTCACAAAATGAACGAACTGACAACATATATCATTATAAAATATCAACTTATCGAAGAGTTCTCCAACGCATGGGATAAGCCAATAGTTTCCACCAAAAACCACTTTAAGAAGCTGACCATCGTGTTGGCAGCAGTGAACAGAAAAAAGAAGTTAAAAACAGCCATTTTTCGAGTCCATAAGTTGAAGTCCCCCTCAGTGATGTGATGGGTAGGATAAGATACTAAAGAAGCAGGCAAATGCTGTTTATTTGAATTTCACCCTGCATCGGTCGATTAGCCAGATGACACATGTATTCTTACTTTCCAACAATGTTACACTGATTTGTTGGGTAAACATTTTTCGCAGTTGTTTTTACAAAGAAATGAAGATCCTCCAGCAAGTATTTAGCAGTTAAAATACTGTCCCTCTTGTCCAATACGTCGATGGAACGCTCTGGTCTGTGGAAAATGCAGTGTACGTGACCCGCATGGCAGGACATGACGCCCCCGCACGCGACAAGGCAACTTTCAAGGTCATGTACGCACGGCCAGACCATCTTTGTTCTGAATGGTCACCCTTCAGCCTATGACATTCCCGCTTTGCCATATACCCTGATGTGTCCCCTAGGACTCACATGTGCTGTTTTCCGTCCTCAGTACACGCCGTGTTTACTACTGGCCTGCTGTGTTGGATACATAACCTTGGCAACGCAGCTCAATGAACATGGCTTCATTATTGCCTACACCGATACCTTTCTGGCCGCAAAACGATCCGAAACCCTCAAAGGACTCCTGGTTACAATGGAGAAAGACATTTGACGGTATATTGAACTGATTCCGATGTTGTCACCCACGTGTACACTAGACGTTGAACTCTAAATTGAAACTCCTCCGAACCCATCAAGGCAAGTTGGCACAACGTTACTTCGACGCCCTTAAGTTGCAAGAGGTTATCGATTTTCAAACAGCATTCACACAGCTCGAGGCAGTGTGGGGCGGAAAAGACAACATCTTTCTGAGTCACTATCGGTTTTGTCCGATGCGTCAGGAATCCAATCAAGGCATTTGTAATTTTATTACGAAACTGACGCTAGCCATCCAGGACTGCAGATATAAAGAGATCAAGGTAGGCAAATTTGAGCAGGCAATGCTCATTCAGCAGTTGATCTTTGGTTTGCGTGATGAAAAAGCGCGGGATATCTGTTATCAGAGAAGAGAGATTTGTCGTGGGAGAAGGCCTGTGATTTCGCCAGTCATCAAGAGCGCGTACGGTAAAACCTTCAGCAGCTGAATCAGTCAAATGCTGGAGTGATATCATCCTTTGAACCTGCATTGAGTGTTTCTCTGGTGAACGCTGCCGGGGCTTCATCTAAACAGCAATCATCTGTTGCTTCAACACAACTACCGTCCTGCTACCGTTGCGGTCAGCACCACGTTTGATAGTCAGACTGTAGACAAGAGAAGACAGTTTGCCAGTTTTGCAAGAAAATCGGTCATAGCGAGCGAGCGTGCTTCTCCAAAAGATGGACGAACACTAAAATGCTACACACACATGCTACCTACCAGAATCCAGCTGAGGATGGTGAAGCGATACCCCGAATGTTTTCAACGAACACGCCGCTACAATCGCCCTACACTATTACAATTCCGGTGGATCGTTATCCCATGAAGTTTGAAATAGACACTAGCGCACCTGTTACATTGAGACGTATCTTCTTAAAGTTCCACACCTCCTTCCAGCTCGTTGTATTTTCTGTAGTTACACTGGGCAAAACGTAGAAGTTCGAGGGGTTTTTACGGTCGAATTTGAGCATGATGAAGAACTACATTATTTGCCGGTTCATGTGGTCAAAAGAAGCTGAAAACCGAACCTTTTCACGTGCCTTCTGTGCTATCCTATGAATATTTTATTGGTGTCAACCTGGCACTAGATTTCCCGTTGATTAAGTATAGAAAATTGTTTCAGGATGATTCTACTTCACACTACCGCGGCTCACCTCTGAAATTCAAATTAAAATCAGCATTCCGGCCTTTGTTTTTCAAAACTCGGTCAGTTCCCTATGCTCTCGCACCGAAGGTTAAAGAGGAATCTGATCGCTTACCGAAAGCGGACATCCTCGAGCTCGAAAAGTATTCGGAAGGGGCGGCCCCAATAGTCCCTGTTCTTAAATCTGATGGTTCCGTACGTATCTGTGGTGACTAAAAGCTGACGATCAACTCAGCAACTAAACTAAACCATTATCATCTCCCATGCCACGAAAACCTGTACGCATCGCTCTCAGATGGCCAAAAATTCACAATTTTGGTCCTGGAGCACGCTTACAATCAAGTCGTCCTATATATCGAATCCCGAGACGCCATAATCATCAATATGCACCGAGGTTTCTTTAGGTGCAAACGAAGTAAGTTCTGCTCCAGGTTTATTTTAATGCTTGATTGATAGCCTCATGAAGGACATACCTTACGTTTGCGCCTAGCTTGATGATATATTAGTACAGGGGCCCGTCTGAACATAGACACCTAGAGACTATAAATCTAATGCTAACACGTTTAGAAGACGCAAGTTTAAAACTCAGGAAAGATAGGGGTACTTTCCTTGCAGACTCGGTGGAGTACTTTGGCTTAACGGCAGATAAAATTGGTCTCCACCCACTCGAACATAAGCTCAAAGCCTTAAAGATGGCTTTTCGCCCAAACAATATTAGTCAATTGCGTTTATTCCTTGGGTTGGTTATCCACTTTAGTCGATTTATGAATCAGTCGGCTACAATTATGAAGCCACATTATCGATTACTCGAAAAGAATCGTTGCTGGAACTGGTCGGAAGTCGAACAAAATGCGTTTGAATGATCAAAGGTGGCCCTCACCTCCTCTTCTCTCCAGATTCATTACGACTTCAAAAAGATTTTCATACTCAAATGCGATGCATCCCTGTACGGTGTGAGTTCGGTTTTCATGCACCGAATGCTTTCTGGGGCCGATATGTTGATCGCCTTTGCGTCAAGAACCATGTTCTAGGCTGAAACAAACCATTCGCAGCTAGATAAAGAGGCCTTAGCAATAATATTTGGCCTACAACGCTTCCACTTATATCCTTTTGGCCGCCCCATCAAAATTGCATACTGAACATACAACTCTCTTAGGTTTACTGGGTGAAAAACGAGGGATACAAAAAATTTCCTCGCCGAGAATGCAACGATGGGCACTTACTCTTTCCGCTTACACAAATGCAATGAGCTATATTCTGGGTAGTGCAAACGTAGTGGCTGACGCTTTGAGTAGGCTTCCCATTGTAGTAGATGGCGTAAGAGGGAGCACCTGCTTTTGATACTGTGAATCTTTGACAGAATTAAGTTAACGCACCCAGAACCTGTCAACGAATAAGAAATTCAAAGGTTCATTTTGGGCAGCCTGAGCAGGAACGACGCAGGTGCTGAATGAAATTCCTCGTTTCATCTGTCGTTTTCGTCTGGCTGAGGATTGAGTTTACCGCTGCAGTCACGTCATTATGTTTGGCATCAGCTGACAGCTCAGCTGCTCAGACACGCTTCTAAGAGTCATCTCTGCATTATTCACGTTGCTGAATGCATGGATTAATTTAAAGGTGAATTGAATGCCACCATTCCTCCTTACGGCTATCAGGTCAGAGAGGAAAGGGGGTGACTTTATGGTGCCAAATATTGCGTGCTATATCTCCAGAGGAAATTCGAACAGCAGAATTTGTCTGCTGGCTGGAAAACGATAGTTTGGAGATCCTTCGACCACCCAGAATGGTCCCTGGCAAATATAATTAATGATGCTGTGGCGTAGCGCCGTCCAGCTCTTGTGCCCACGCTATGCACGCCGTGCAGGAGGGCACGAGATCACAGGTCCCGAGCTGTTGGACTGCATGCATAGAGCCTTTGGCACAACCAATCACTGGGATGAACGAACTGCTATCACCCTATCAACTGACGTAATGGCCACTGGCTGACTCTTGTATGACTTCTATTCACTCAAGCCCACAGCGGCTTACTAGAAAGATGTCTGCGCCGGTCCCCGAGCTTGCTACCCTTTGGGCCTCTGACCACCACTGAATTTCTGTGCAGAATGCACTACCTCTACTGGTATCCTTTCCCTTTTCCTAAAAAAGAACCTTAAAGAGATGGTTCCAGTGCTCTGAGTCCAAATACTGCGTAGAATCTACAGAAGGATGTTCTGGACACGTCCAAAACACGAAGCTGACCGGACTTCGTAGAATATTTTTCTGCCTCGACTGGACAGTTTTTTGGTGTCATTCCGAGCAAGAGCTTGTCTTGTCCACGTGTATTCGGACAGACGCCCTTCACCCTCAAGATGTCGTTTTGAGAGCTCATAGCTGTACGAAGACTTCAGTTTTGTAGGTTAATATGCGGAAAACCCCTTCATTTGGACTAAGTAATCTGGAAAGAGGGATTTTGATAGAAAGAATTACATGTTTTAAAGAACCCTTATTCTCTCATTCGGAAAAGGCGTATTGACGTGCATCACATTCGAGTCTGTGTAAGTGACGAGGTCTTCCTTCAGGGAGACCACGTGTTAACTAGGTTCTTTGTGCACCACTAGTAGAAAGCTTCGCACACTTACATCACACAAATTCTTGGTAGTTCTGTTTGTGCGTGTTGTAGAAACCAAAGTCAAGTAGAGTCTCATTTTACGCATAAATATTGTTAGTAATTCTTCCTTCGAATAAACTGGATCTGAGTTCGTTACTAACTAAATGGCACACTCACGAATAAGTCGCGTGCTAGAACTAAACATACAGTATATTGGGTTATGACAGCTGAAGTCATTGGAATCTACTTTCATTTGAATATCACCCGATGTTTACATTGACACGCCAATTTGCCAGTCGCTAGGACTTAAACGTTCAGCACAAGCGATGGTTTTAATTTCACATGGTAAACAGCAGGCAGAAGTAAGTCAGTTTGCACCAGTTTTAAACAAACACGATAGAACGATATTCCAAAGAAGTGCAAAAGTTGTTTCAGTTAAACTGCAATCATAAAAATACCATGTAATATCATGCTCTCTTTCATTTACAGAACTGCACATATTTTTAGTGCTAACTTGCTACAGGATGGATTTGTTAGTTTGTTTCAATTTTCCCAGCTAAATTTAATGTACGGAATAGTTCCCTTTAACCAAGTCATTTGTGTGCACATCAGTTTGGAAACTTGTCGGCTAATAATTACTAGTTTACAGCCATTTTACTGGAAGACACATTCTGTATGTTCAAATAAGAGACTACTTCCTCTGTCCTCGTCAATGGCCAATGTAGACTGAGATGGCAGTGATGAGGTCTGTCGATTATAAAATTCTCCTTCAGGTACCTTCAGGGATTCGGTGAGATGATCGTAGCGTTCTGAGTTCATTCACCCTTCTTAGACGCTACATGTCCCTGACGTTGGCAATCGGTGAAACGCGCGTGAATAAGTTTAGGGTGAGGGAGACTTGGACTACATCTACCGAAGTATCCAATAGCGGGTGGCAGACTCGGACTCACTGGTTGACAAGATCAGACCCCCATCTGTGCCTGCACAAAAGACTTGCTCTCCGCAGAAATTACGAGGATTTCCCAGAGGGCGGCTCGGAGCTCGTGTGCGTATGGGTGTCTTAATGACCATATTACGAAGGAGTTCATGGGTCTGACTCCCAAAGACGACTATATTAACAATTAGGTATTTTCTGGAGCTTATAAGAGAAAGCGCATGTGACACTTGAGTAAAACACCTAAGAGCCGAAGCGCATCACAACTTTGTCATACAGCGGCACAAGATTATGGAAACGTTGGTTTGGAATCTTATCTAGCACGCGTAGTAAAAGTACGCTGATTTAAACAACATTAGCAAAGCTCAGTTCCACAAATAACTTGATAATCGAAAAGCTATTTTAAACGATAAAAATAGTAAAAGCCCAAAGAATGCATAATAACGATTTTTTTGACATGCTTCTTATAACTAAAACAAGAGTGATTGCTCACAGGCGTCCGTAGATGCATAAAGGTATATTGGATTTCCTTCCGCTGCTGCCACCTCACTCATTGGGGTTTTTAAATTTCAGATTAGCAAGCCTTTGTAAAATTTTCAACCGTCCATTTGACGTTTCCTTTATACCTCACCTCCTCCCTCCGCCCTCATCATCCGTGCACTCATATAAACATGGGCAGAAACGAAAGGGTTCAATTATACTTGCAACTAACTGAGGTAGCAGAGTGCCAAGACAAGAGGGAGGGACAGGGGTGGTGCGTTGGGCAGAAAAGGAAAATGATAGGTAGAAGTTCTGATGCAGATGATCTGGATTTACTGGTGTGTGAGTGTGTGTCGCACCGTGCGTGTGGCTGTGGTGCAATCCACTACATTCAACCGTCACCCTGTTCGTGGTTTGTCCACAATTTCTTCCACCTGGCCTTCACTGGCACGCAGGCATGTTTGTCCGACACGCGACTTAGTACCTGTCTGCTCCGTGGCCCTCCATTGGCTTTTCTCCAAAGATAGCAGCAGCAACAATAACAGGCTCGAAATTGCAATACTTCTGCCTTCGCGGCTGCCTCGGCTTGCGGTTGTCAGCCTCACGAGTCTGAGTAGTGTTCAGTGGGAGAAAGTAGGTAGACAGACGGACATGGGCACGAGAGGGAGAGAGAGAGCGTGAACGGACACACATAGGTCTGTCAGGGCAGTGCTGCTCGCGCGTGTAAGCGTATACGGCACATCTTGCAGACTCGACCATGGCATTTTCAACCACCACCTGGAATGTGATACCCCGACAAAGGTAAACTGCGGAGACGGCCCGGCAAAGAACACCCTAGTAACAGTCACAGAATGAGGAATTTCATCTCAGTTCACCGTCGTAAATTGCCTCGCTACCTCATGGCGCTAACCCTATTTTTGCATCTGCATTTTCCACTGAACACCTACTGTAGTCGATACTCCCTAAAGGAACCGGCTTTGGTTGATCGCAGGAAAAGCCTTCAACCTGCACCGAAGCAAAACTATTTTAGAGGAACAGGAGAACCAGGAAGGGAAGATGAAGTGGTTGCCATGTCGAGTGTCAGCTACGAAGAGAGTCTGCCCAGTGAGTACAATGTGCATGAGTCCAGAGAATCAGGGAAGTCCTATGAATACCCGGGAGTGAAGAAATGGAGTTGCCTGCTGTAGGGTTTGAAAATGTGGAGGAGGATGCGGAGGAGACCGCTAATCTCAAGCAAAAAATGCCCAAAACGCCGAGAGAACTACTGTTGGAAGAGCTATTTTCCAACTACAAGACCCATGAGCGTCCCACAGAGATGCTGGAGACTCCAACTGTAGTGAAGGTGAATATGAAAGTTTTGGCCATCTTTTCGGTCGATGTGAGAACTATGGACTACTACATGGACGCGCTGCTTCGCCAAACTTGGGTAGACCCTCGCCTAGCTTGGAATACTACCGCAGGCTTTAGAAACTACACGCAGCCACTAGTGGCCCCTAGACTGAAGGAAATGCTCTGGCTTCCTGATCTTTTCTTCCGAAATGGCAAAGATGGCTACCTGCACAAAATGACCCTTCCAAATTATCTTCTCCGCGTCTATCCCGATGGGTCTGTTCTCTACAGCCAAAAGATTACAATGCGATTTGCTTGTCAGATGGATTTGCAAACATTTCCGATGGACACACAAAGATGTGACATAAATATCGGCAGTTATGGATACACATTAAGTGAACTAAAGTTTGTTTGGCGTGAAACCGCTCCTGTGGAACTGCCGGATAAGCTACAGATATCAGAGTTCAACACGCCTAAAAACTTTACAACCCTTGATTGCACCTCCATTTCCAATACCTCTACGGGTGCCTACACCTGTCTGCTGGCCAAATTTACCCTAAAACGACAGTTAGGGTCCTACCTTGTCACTACTTACATTCCCAACATCCTAATCATCATGGTCTCCTTCTTGAGCTTTGGGTAAACGTGGACGCTGCTCCAGCTCGGGTTCCCCTTGGTCTGCTTAGTCTCCTTGGTCTTCTTACGCAGGCCTCCTCCATGACAACAAACCTTCCTAGGGTCTCCTACATAAAGGCCCTCGATCTCTGGCTCATATTTTCCATCATCTTTGTCATTTGCGTGCTGGTGGAGTACGCATTTGCGATCACGATGCTACGACGAAAGAGAAAAGCCGCCTGGCGGATGGATATTCGTCAGATTGTTCGTGAGGAGCTAGTGCGCTGGTCCGCCGCCTGTCAAGAACACACTGCAAAGAGCTCCGATGGGCCCGGAAGGCCACCAGAGTTTTACACCGAAGTGGAGTCCTTCCTATGCATAAATAATGAACAGGAGAAGAGGAAGAAGGCGCCAGCAGCGGCGAAGATTACCAAAAGCCGACGTGCGCCTCCCGAGTCGGAGATAGACAGTTACAGTCGATTTTTATTTCCTCTCTGTTACGTAATGTACAATAGTTTTTATTGGCTCTACTACTTGGTCATTGTCAAGCAAAGTGAAGAGCCTGATTAGCTCAACACGTTATGCCAACCATAGTATCCCAGAGGATATAGCTAAGCACGTTTGCGTAAGAAATCCTTGCTGTCCAAAAATGCTTCAACTCATTCTTCAGCATGCGCACATGTTTATAATTTTTTTCTTTACTTATTTTATTTTCCATCGTTTATGTTGTGCCCCATAAAAAAATTTAATTGTATGGAAAGCCGGGATAGTCTGCCTGGCAATAAATGGTGATGGCTTGCAATCATTCATAATTTGACACAAAATATAACTTATCTGCGCTCTTTATTCAATGATTCTTATTATGCTGTTACACTCAAGTTCTTCAACAAACCTATCCTTAATGCCCAAACTTTGTATTGCATCAAAGGCACGTCGAAATGGGTGGTACTATGCGATAGAAAGGTGTTCGAGGTTTAGGTATATGGATAAATTAACATATTCATCGATTTGTCCATTTAAAAAATGTAAGTTGCTGCTGCTTTTGAGAAAAATGTCAAGGTAATGTTTTCTTAAATTATCCAAATTGCTGGCCAAAGTTCCCTCAGAGACCTTAACCGCAAATAGGAAAAGAGCACGTTCCTATGTTAGTATTTAAGGTTTGAAGCCAGAACAAAATGTAAATACGATTCTTATATGATAAACAGCAAATATTTCTCTGGGTGTATGTGTTTATAAATTTCACCCTAAAAAACGCGAAAGTATTTTTAGTTAACTTAATTTGCACGGTTAATAAAAAGTCTTTGAATATTCCCCTGTATCACTTTAAAGTTACATGTAAATGTGTTTGGTACTTCACTATTTATCAAAAACATGCTTATCAAATTAATTTTATCAAACTTCTGAATATTTTTAAACTATTTATATTTTTAATTGTCAGAACGAATTAAAAGAATGCTGGTTGATGTTAAATACTTGTGGATCTTATTTAAAACTGATGATTTCTTCGTTTAATTAAAGTAAATGAATTTTGAAATTCGGCGGCATCACGTACCTTCTTGTTGCCCCTTCCGCTGCATTTGCATCTAAGTTCATCCGTAAATACACCGTAAAAATACTCTAAACTGGATATAAATACTAGGAAGGTGCAGGTTTCTGTCCCTGACGGAAGAAAACGCTGTATGTTCTTGTTTGTTTGAATAAGGGGAAATGGGTCCACAGCAACATTAAAACGTTTTGAAGGAATCGTGGGATATACTCGACAGTACATGACAAATATATTGCAACATCACTTAGTTTTTTGTTTCTGTCAGGAAACATTTCGACGTAAAATAAATCAATTTCTTTGTAGAACATACATTGACACTACAGCTGTAAAATGTTTGACTGAACAGGATGGCGTTCCAATCAACTGTACAATTTTACCTTATAATATTCAGCGTCATTTTCAAGTGGAATTTTTGAATCCAAAAAAGGGGTTAAAAGAAAAATGAAAATATATTCGTGCAGTACGTTTATTCACCAAAACTTGGAGAGGCGGTGGATAAGCGCAGCATTTTATCTCTCTTTCGGTATAAGTTATCCAGCGTTTTTTACTATTAAGAACATACGTTGTCATTGTATGAAAGCCTTATAGCCGAAAACAACTGCAGTCTGTTGTTTCAGATTCTTGCTCGCATCCATCATCAGGGACAGTTGCAGATAAAGGTAATACAGTTAAAAGATGCGCAGTTTCCGACAATCAGGCCAATAAACCTCTTGCTCCAGCGAAGGCATCTTTGTCTTCGAAGCTGCTTCATGGGCCTTGCCTGTTCGCTTCTATCAGTAATATGCTGAAAGTCATCATCTATTCACCACTCAACTTAGGTATTACCGATGCCAGTCCGTACACCGTAATTCGGGGTCACCTGGTAGGCCGCCTGCATAAACTACTCTCGAACGGACTTATTCCCTATTTCAAAGTCAGATCTGATCAGAATGGACTTCGGTTATTGCTGGTTTTCTAATTCAAACTTAGCCCAATGCGGAGCTAACCACCCTGCTTGGCCCTATACATACCGCATATTAATAGGTTGACACGTACCGCAATTTAAAAATTTTCCAATTTAGATCCACATTATCGAAAGGTCAAGAGTGGGCCGTTTTCATTTATTAAATGCTGTTGAGGCCTTACGTCTTTTTGAAAGGAGGATTTGCTTGAGAGCTACTTTATCATATAAAATTCAAAAACTTTTGGGTTAAAGTTCGCAATCTTAAGTGGAGTTGAAGATTTTTCATGCTATTGCCCGCCGTAGGCAGAGGTCACCTATTTTGTTTGCCTGCAACGGTAAAGTCTGTACTGTGCGTCTTCTGGAAACGGAAAATGGGATTTTACGTCCAAAAATCAGGAACATCTACGTAGAAGATAATAAATACATCTCAATAAGTCAATTGCTGATAAAACTAACATTTCTGCCTCGCAAGTTGATGTTTTGTAACTTTCAAATAAATCATTCGTGTAACCGATAAATTTGATTCTAGGAATAAGTAATTTAGGCTTATGTGCATTTAGGAAATCGCACGGTTTTCCATAAAGAAGGAATAGATTCAGCTCAATGAATGATGTTTCGCAAATATCTGACGTTTTTTGCAACAAGGATAATTAACAATAAATCAGTGCCTAGAATTAAGCAAGGTAGACTACAACTTACACTAAAACATACACTATAGGACTATCCAGAGGGAACATTTTAAATGTTCTCTCTGCACAAAATAAGTAAAAGTATGAAAGAATTCGGTCTTTAAAAGCCATTTTTAAGCAGTTTGTATTAGGAAACTAAGAAATTATTTTTACATGCGCTCACGAATATCGTAATCACAGCACATTATTTGTGCTGAAGTCTTACCTATAACCAGGCCTCCAAAATCGGTCCAGGATTGTGGGAAGAACTTACCCCGAGAGCACACTATATTGGTAGCACCTTTCAAGAACTACCGATGCCTGATGGTTTGAATGGCCATCAAATTCATAGAGGAACAGATCTGGCAGTCGACAGCAGAGACCATAAATAACAAGGTGTTAATCGGCATTGCAAAGGATGCCCTTGGTTATAACGGCATAAACCGACGCCGAATGATCACTTATGCTGCCGGACAATGCCACTGTTCATGGATCCAACATTTTATGATTCGAAGTTAGCTTGCGATTCTATGCCCATCTTTTAGACCACAGCCAGCCTTTCTGCCTGTGGCCTGCAAAAACATTTATCCCTGCCAACAGTCCTGTCATCAGCTCCATCGAAAATTTCTCTACGTTAATTAAGAGAAACTGGGATGGGTCAGGTAAAGGCGTTTTAATGGAACAAAAGTTGGAGATTGTGTTTAAGGATTGTTAAGGCCAAATAACTACAGTCTCCAGGTCATCCCAAAGAACGGCAATTTGGCACGCAAAAGGGCTATCAACTGAAAAGTAGTACATGGACTGTATGTTGCGATAGTCCTTACCTCTCGCTGACTCCAAAAGGATATTAAAATCATCAGCTGCGTGGTTGCTGTAGGATATGTTAGCAAGTATAGTAGGCGACCAATGTTAATAAATAGTCCTTAATCAATGCAAACCCATTTCGAATACATTAACCAAGATACGAAACTAACATTAAAGACCTTTGCGTTTGGAAAAACGCAAACAAGGATATTTGAAGTATTATTTCGTTGAATAGAAATATCAATTTTTTTAAAAAAAAATGCGCAAATACAGGAAGCGGTACTATTCTTGTCTTGTGAGTAGACTCATGTTCTGGAGTTATCTAATGCAAGTCAATGTAAGTTGACATTTCGACCGTCGATTTCGACAATGTCCACTGTATGTTCCACGGAAGGGTGGTGCAGGGACGGTGACTTGCGCGTGAATTAGGTTTAAGTGAAAGTAGCCTTGCGCAGCAGCTACCGCACTCTCTCCTCCTCCCTCACTTGAGCCCGGTGTCAAGACAGAGTTGAGAAGACCGGAGGCGGGAGGGGACGCAGGTGGCTGGCGCGGCTGGAGCCGCCCCTGGGCGTGCCACCACACCTGGCTCGGATCCCACAGAGTGGGAGTGCCATAAAGGCTACATTAAGAAGGAGCCATTTCAGCCTGACTCTCAGTCCGCCAGCCAGCCACTCCACACAAAACACACATTGGACTAACCACGCGGTCCGAGTTATCCCGTCAGTTGGCAACCTTCCAAGCCACGGCTTTTAGCGCACCGTGATAGTTTTAAGTGCGTCAGATTGTTTATAGTGAGGAACATGCGCTGAGCTGTCGACCTTACTCTCTCCCCCACCCCCACAGTCAAACCGCTGTCCGAGCCGGTCAGTTGTCTGATGCGGAAGTGGGCGCAGCTGCTGGTGACCTCTTCTACGTGTACTACGTACACGACATGGCCCCCCAAACACAAGCACCAGGATTTCACACAACAGGGGTTGAACGACTTATCTCTAACATGTGTGAGATAGCCAGAGGTCACGTTAAGAAGAAGCCATCACAGCCTGACTCTCAGACCACCAGTCAGCCACTCCACACAACACACATTGGACTATCTGCGAGGTCTGTGTGTAATTATCAGTTAACAACCTTCCAACCGCGGCGGTTAACGTCACCGCACACTCTTCTACTCCCCACCTGAGCCCGGTCTCACGACACAGGCAAAGAAGACCGGAGATGAGAGAGGTCGCAGGTGGCTGGCGCAGCCGGAGCCGCCCATGGGCAATGTATGTACTTGACTAAATAAAATGGTATAAGAAACTAAGCGCTCAAAATAGTAATTTTGCGTTAATTTTCATTGAATGGCACCCAATAAGGAATGTTAGGAATGTCTGTCATCAAGTCAAGTGCATTATTTCTGGTTAATTTGGTTGGAAATCATGTTTTGTGTCATCAATGCGATTTTCCGTTTTCGTATTGTTATATATGTTTTAAATTTAAGTAAATACGATCTTTCTTGAGGTTTTTAATAGGACCCTAACAGAAATAAAAGTGTGTGTATAGGCTCACATGGTAATTGAATGACTAGAGAATATTATACTTCCATTACAGTTTTATATATTTCTTTACGAAGAGTAGAGGCAGTTGAATTTCAGAAAACCGTCGAAATATTAATGAACTGTTAATGATTTTTGGTTTTTTTCATCGACAGCACAAAATGAGGAGTTTTTAGTAATGTGCTCATCGAAAGCTTAAAAGTAATATATTGCTGAAAATATTTACAGATGTATTGAGAACTTGAGTTCCTTTTCATGCAGACGAACATTTCAGTAACATTTAAAGAAGCACGCAAATATGGAACCTCGTTAAGAAAAAAGAACTTCCAAAAATCAGTCAGTGACTAATGATGTTTTGAAGAATTGTAAAACGTTCTCTAGTACATTATCTTTTAGAAAGTTGGTTTATACGGTAGTTCGCTATGAAACATAGAAAAAGCTTAGTATATTTCACAATCCTGAAAAAAATGACTGTTTTGTCTGCTGTGGAAAGAACCACCTTTCCTCTGTATAACCAAGCAATTTTCGCTAGTTTAACATACCTTAAGCCTCATAGGACGATTATAACTGCACAACTTTCAGCTATTAAAATACCAAAATCTTGAAGAATTTGCTAATGTTTTTTGCTTTGTCCGTTTCTAAATTACGTAAGCGCAGGAAAAAGCCGCATAAAAGGTATCTTGCTTTATGATTAAACTGTCAAATTCGCATTCATAAACGGCTTTTTTTCCAATTATTTATATTTTTCGCATATTGGTGGACAATATCAGAAAGTTATAACAAGAGCTTGTCTGTTGTCACATTTGTAGTGTTTTGTGTGCAAAATTTGGCCAGATTAAATTAGCTGGCTTTTAAAAATTCACAAGACATCCGGTTTTCTATAAACCACTTTCTTTTGTTCATACCCTGCTTTACCTGATTTGCGCGGAAGGAAAGATCAGTTTTCAAGTTCGGCGACTCTCGAAGTAAATTTACACGGCTCCCTGAAAGAAGAGCAAGATAAGAATCGCAAATAAGGCCTTGGGCAGCTTCTGATTTAGAAAATTGCTCACATATTAGGCAGTGTAGAATTCCGTTACAAATTTTAAATATTTGGATGCAAATATTTTGCAGAAGAGTAGGGCATTTGCCGGAAGGGTTGAACGAATAAGCAAAATGAACAACGTTTTTAGTTGTATAAAATACCTACCTCAGATTTACAAATCTCGTTTTCTGAGTTCAGTCACATACTGTTTTTCAGCACAAGCATAAGTAGAACGGACAAAAGTGGCTAAAGGTAAATAATATAAAGATTTTCCTTGTTGGACTGCAACAAGTATCATTATATGTCCCACGAGATTATTCATAGGAGGAATATTCAAGTATACCCTTGTTAACATATAAGAAAGTCTACGACCAAGCTTTTTGCATAGGGAGCTGATAGGCGAACGTTCATTCATGCAACAGAATGTGCTATTTACCGGTCTTCTTGCCCAAGAAGCATGTAATTTTTCGATGAGATCTTATATTTAACTGATCCATCAGAGGAGGTCTTAAAGTTGTAAATTGGGCAGAACTTCAAAGGAAAGAATACTAATCTGCTTTGAAAATTCAAGTACTAGTAAAGCCTAGTGATTGTAATATAATTTTGTGAGTGGCTAATCAGGCGGTTGACGATGAACAATATTGTCAGCAAAGTATTCAACTACAGCGTGGGTGCTATTTTATGATGATGTTTTGTAAATAACATTGTTTTGCAGAAACATTTCTCCACGTATCACTTAAATAAGCGTGCCTAATGATCTTCGACTTATAACTCAGAGAGCAGTCTGCCTATGAGGCTGCGACCCTTGAAACCTTTTCAGTTGTAAAAAGTGCTGAGATAGGAATCTTATTAGAAGTACGTTCACAACTAGCAAAAGAAACTGACAAAAGACAATAATAACTGGTTAATTAAATGACCAATCAATCGGGAGAATTATTTGGCTATAACATGGCCAACAGCCTCACTAGCGCCTTGCAATGAGAAAAGCAAACACGTTTTAAAGGCAATTTTTTTATTTTTTATTAGCTTTTGTCAGTTTTCCCATTTTATATATATCTCTTTCCTGTTCCATCTTATTTTTATCCTAAATGAATGACTTTTTTAATGAGCGTCAGGCGGTGTCAAGAGAACTTTTTTTCTATTGCACCATATAGCAATCTAAAATGTGAACTCGGCCACCCATTTACGATAAGCCTTTTCGCTAATTCTACGGAACTCTAAGGCCATATAGCAGTGGCATTCAAAATGCATGAAGTAAATCACATAACGGAAAACTAGAATAAGTTGCACAACAATTTAATGCATTTTTCTTTAAAAAGTCATTTTTAAAGCATGGAAAACTGATGTAAAAAGGAAAGCATATCTCACAGTAGGAGATAAAGGAAATTTAGATGATCCATTGGAACAAATAAAACTCTGGACATGTTACTCATTCGCTTAGTCCTTACTGAAAAGTCTTTTTCACATAAAATATTTCTTCAGTTATGTTAATCAGATAACATAATAACAGGTTACATCACTAATCATCGCTACCTTTTACGCAACCCACTATCTATCTAACTAAATGAACTAGACCATATTTAGTCCTCAAAATGTTTTCCTCCGTAAAGAACGTAAATTAAATTGGATGGTTTTGACACCGAACTATCCCCCCACATTAGCAGTTAAGTTTAGTCTGTTTAAGTTAGGTAATGTTAGATGCAAACCGGTAGGTTTTTCTTTTAAAAACAGACGTTTTCTTGCTTTCAGAATATCATTGTTAATCTGCGTGATTTAATGATCTAAAGTAATAGTTCCTACAGACGATTCTTTGTTTTGACGTTTCTTTATTTTCCGGGCCTTTGTGTTAAGCTAGGCACGCGATCATATTTTACTATACTTTACAGTGGAAGAATATTTGGGATGTGATCTTTTGTCTACAGACTAGGTAATCAACGCTCCACTCAAAAAAAACTGCTAAAAATTATTTAATCAGTTTAAAACAACTTAATCACAGATTATAATTATGGACGTTAATTTTTATCGACGATAAGCTTTAATATTGCATGAGCCAAAAAATAGTTGCAAACTAAAATATGCATAAAACATCCAATAGATCAGTAATTTGGCAATTGACTTCAATATTTATCTTAATTTCCAGGTTTTGATCGAAATAAACAACTGAAGTTATTATTTCAAACCGTTGAATAAATATGCACAGAACCACATTCTCTTCACGGAAATGGTATGTTTGCACTCGAATCCGCTAATTATATCCTAATTTCTTAGGTACTGATCGGCTTCTGGACATGTGACCTAATGCCTATTTTTGTTATGTTCGTGCCCGAGAACTGGAGGAAAATTCGCTGTGTCTTTGCAAATCGCACCGAATTCTCATGTTGAAGTGTATATTTAAATAACTATTAAACTTCGTAATATAACAATTGTTATTAAAAAGGTGATTGAAGCAGCATAAAAGGTACACCTTTATCTAACTTTGCCAATGATGTGAAAGTTACTCAGTTATATGCGTGAATATACTTTTTTCATAAAACCCGAAACTTGAAATGATTATCTGAGTTTTGGGTGCTCAACGATTCGTTCGATGCCACCCGTATCCTTGACAAGATATGGGACAATTAATATCTCCGTAAATACAGGAAGCATAAATGATTCTGTGTCCTTCCCCTAACCAGAAACGTAATCAAACTTTACCTTAACTGTTACTCTAAAATTAGCCTTAATTTCATCGTTAAACTACATCCGGATTACTCTGGAATCCAGCAAAAGTCTAGCTGTACTATGGATGATTCCAGTTCCTGTGCCAAGTTGAGGGCAAGAGAAACGAAATCTATTCGTCAATGCTTACCAATGTAATATTTCGTTTATATTATCATCAAACCGACGGACGTTTATTAGTTACTTGAGATGTGATATTGGTGCATCGGAGTCGCCTTCCGAGTGATCGGTGAAATTTCATTAATTAACCTATAATTTGTGAAGTAAGTTAGGTACTGTACTTCACAATCAGTTGAACACAAAAAATGGATGAAGCCTTTGCTTTTGACAGGCAGCGCCAGAGTGAATAATTTTTAGTCCGGACTCTTCCTGTGTTTTAACATATTAAGCTTACCTTGAATGAAGGTCAGTGCAGAAATTCGACAGTGAAGTCAATGAAGATCTTTTACCCAGCGGTCACAAGTACTTCCTCTCAGCCATGGATTTGTGTTCGCCTATTAATTCGAGTATAAGTTGTTGATGAAGTCAAACCATACGCTAAAATTATAACATTTATTCATTCCTCAGAAGGAGCAAACTTTGCCTGTGATTAAAGGAGACCACCAAGAAGGGAATGGTTAGATGTCACGAAAAAACTATCTGCGGCTTCAAACCCTGCAAGTGTAAAAGCTGACTAGAAGTATTGTATCTTAGAAATCGGGGATTTCTCGACAGTTAACACCTAAAATATTCATATCAAATTTTGGACTGCGGAAAGCAAGCTCACAGGTTCATTTCGAGCTAACTATTGATTTCCGAGGAGACATAGAAACAGCAATATAAATAACGCTTTGATAGAATACGTTTGTGCTTATATGCAAGCGCATTCTCAGACTCAGAAGTAAAAATTAAAAGGGTTGCATCTGAGATGACTGAGTTCTATGCCTTTCCATCTTCGCTGGATATTATTAAAAATCACTAACATTGGAGTTCAGTTTTCAAGAATTGCATTTGCTGAGTCGAAAGATGAAGAGGCATAAAGGTTTATATATATATATATATATATATATATATATATATATATATATATATATATATATATATATATATATATATATATATATATATATATGATAGTGTGGGGGCTCACCGATCTGCTTAAGGAAAAAGTATGTTCCGTTGTGCCCTGGAGCTCAGACTAGAGCTCTCGCAGGCGGTCGCATAGTGACGTGTAGCATATGATGAAATGGAACCGACAAAGACAACGGAGACCGGAATGGCCATTTCTGGCTTATTAGCCGTCATCAGCCCGTCATAACCAATCTCAAGTGTGGCACACCTGGGATTCGAACCCGTGACCTTTGGTATTTGAGTCGAACGCTCTACGCATAGCACAAATGTCAAGAGGTTGATTGCGTATTTGCACCGATTTGATGGGCGAAAAGCTATTTTCTAAGGGAGAGTTCATTTTAGATCTGTTAATTGAAGGCAACACAGGGCAAATTGGGACCAACTCCATTAATTATTGATTTTAAGGTATTTTGCTACGTAATTGTACCTTCTGTAGAAAAGTCTCTTGTTTGTGTACGTTGAAGTTTAAGAGAATATTAATACTAGCCAAAACATTTTTAAATATATCCATTCAGAAAATGGAAAATTTGACCTTGTTCATGAAACCTAGCTTAAATATAAATATGAGAGATCGCATTGTTTTCCGAAAAATACAAGGATGGATTTAGTTTTAAGAATTGATTTTTGAAAATTCGTGGCTTATTAGGCCGATAAACGCAGTTATTAACTTAAGTGAATTTATTTTGTTTTACCACACCAGTAATTGCGACTGTTAACAAGCCTATATACGAAAAGCAGCTAAATGTCATCATTTGACTCTGTAACGCCATATGCGAAAGATGTCCAGGAAAAATATCTATATGCAGTTAATAATAAATGTATCCGGAAAATTGAAACGAAAGGGGCAGAAGATTCACATTTCTTCGTAAATTCTGAATGAATATTCGGCCACTCGTTTGTGCATTTGTAATCTTACAACTAGGTCAAAAGAAAGCAAGTATAGCGAACCACGCTCAAATAGAATTTAATAAGTGAGTTCTTTCATTTTCAGCGGACATCATATGCTTTATTTTTAGCGAAGTCAAAAAAATGTTCAAACCTGCCCATTTGTCCTTGATTATATTTTGGAAAATGGCTGGGAAATGCAGAAATTCGAGAGCGAAATAGTTAATTGAAGTGTTTTTTTCAAGATTTAACAAACTATAAGATTTTTTAAAACCTGCCATAATCAGATTAATTGCCAAATTATTTTGTGTGCGATAATTTTATTGGCAAAGAGTTTGCATTTTTGGTTGAGCCTAAAAATATGACCCCAACGGCCATATGAATAAACAATTCTGTCGCGGAACTCACTAATCCAGTAATCGCCTTTAATAAATATCTTATTTGGAAGGTAGTGAACAGCACATACAAGAAAATCTACATTTATAGCCAAAAGACAAAAAACACGGGCAAACGTTAAGTATTTACCACCATTTCCAGGACGATCTGAAACTCATTGTATTCGAACACTTGAAATACTTATGGGGAAATTTAACAGAAGGAAATTCTTCTTAATACGCGTAAAAAGGTACATTAATGATTTAAACTTACAATTCTATTTAAATATATTAATCACTGACAAGCCTATCAGCATGTTAACTTATGAACTATTTTATTCCTGTGACGTCCCTGCCAGTACAATCAAGCGAAAATCTGTTTTATTTAGTCAAAAGTATCTTAAACAATGTTTAAACGGAAGAAGAAACCGCCAATTATGGTTAAACTGGATTTGAATAAATATTCGAAATTTAAACTGTTTGGTAACGGCTTAAATGTTCATAAACCTTAATCTGGAAGACAACTACCACGGAATATACACTTAAGGAATATTTTCAAAAATAATTATAATCGTGTTGATTTTATTTGGTTGTTGGTTGTCATGGTTTTGTTATTTGGCCGCTTTTCTAAACATATTATTTCTTAACAACGTAATATTTTCCAAATCAAAATATGTTTTCTTTTAAAAATATCACTTATTTGCTCTTATAAAAAATTGGGGTACGCAGTGTGAAGTGATTTTACATACCTCACCCTATCTCCTGAAATTAATGAGATTTCCTTTGATTGTGCAATTAATTTTATCAACTGAAAATTGAGGCATAAACCGTTGCGACTAATGCATTCCCGAATTTCAGGAAATTAGGCTCGCAAGCCGACATTTTTATGTTCATTATGTTCATAAATGGAAGTTTCCTTCCGAACTTCGTTAAGAAACTCCGCAATATTGTCATCATAACGTCACATATATTACGGTTAATGGATTTTTTTCAGCGGCAGATCAATAACTCAAAAAAGTTTATCAGTGCTGAGAAATATCAATGATACCGAATAGACGTATGAGATAAAGCTTATTATCGTTAACTACCGCTCATATTTAACAAAATATAAGCGTCCATCAAGAGAACGTGCGGACGTTTAAGGTATTTTAAAAGGAAAATACAAAGCGGGTGTTCTCTTAAAATGCAAAATGTCACAGTGTGTTCATGGTATAAAAAAGATAGATGTTTAGATTTTCGATTATAAGAAAAATTGTTTTGTGGATGCAGTTTCATACTGCATGTAATGTGTGGCTAAGAAGAGTGTGCTTTTCGGTATTTTTCACTTTGAAGTATAAGAAGCTATAGCTAATCTCAACATTCTGCCGCATGAAATGCCATTCGAAAAAGTTGGCATCTTCAGACAGAAAATGTTTTGTTTTCTTGTCGATTGTTTTATATGGAAATGCCTTTAAGGTTATTGCACATTAAATAAAATAAATGAGTTTCAACTCCAGCAACATACGTATGATTATTAATCACCCTTGTCAGTTTTTAAGGCTTGAGGAAATAATATTAAAATCAAATTAATAATTAAAACGGTCATTTGGCAAATGTGCTGGTCGTGAATACGATAGGTCTATCAAGTTATGCATTTGTCCATATAAAATTGCAAGAGGCAGTCAATGAATATGTTTTGCTGCATGTGCGATGGAGTGGTAGAAAATAATTGCTCATGCCCCATTCTGGTGTATTTGCTTTTGTCAGCCAGTCCCAGGTTTCGGAGTAAATTCGAAGGCAACCGCTGTTCTTTAAAGTATAACGTATTAGCGAGTCCAAAGCGATAACAAATTAATCACATATTTTTTTTGTACAGATTGCTATTGGTAAAATAAGCACGTGATTGTATGTTGAGAGCTTTCTATCTACTACCAATAAATAGGGCTGTCAATATTAATCTTGCGTTTTTGGAGGAAGGCCATTTATCTCGCTAAGCCTGTCTTGCATTGTAGATTCATTACACCAGCATAAAGCCTCACACCTTTCACTATTCTCAAAACTTTAATAATAACTTTAAAGCACGTCTCATGATCTGGTAATATGTTAGGATGAACACTTAAATTGCAGTTATTGTTTTATAAGAGGGGTTGTAGTGTGTCGTTGGTTAAATTCAGCAAACGTGATGACACAGACGGTTTTGCAAATGATATGGAATTAATCAACCTTGATTAAATGAAAATCATAAGTCGATTCGTGTGGCCTATTTGACGATGTATTTGTACTAACTCAAGCAAAAATAAGGCCATTGTAAATCTGTTCATGACTATTTCTCAAATTATTTTTGACAGGGAATGCAAAAAAGCCCATTTCGCTCAAAATGTACTTTGAATTGTTTTCAGAAATGGTTTTTACCCATGACCCCGTAGACATGTCTTGCTTGAACGGCTTTTTATTTCAGTTAATCGACAGAATTTCAAAAAGGCCCATTAACTTGTCAAGTACTTGAGCACATACGCCAAGATAGAGGCATCAAACTCAGTTGCAGTGGAGGGTTGTGTGATATAAAGAGTAAATGTTGCTTTCCGTACTGGAGAGTCCGAATTTCTTAAAAATGTCGGGCTGGCCAATCACATCAGTTAATACAATCGAAACTTTGGGTGAAAACAATCCACCAATAAGCATTACTCAAACGGGCTGTGCTAACTCACTCGAAAAAAACATTCTGTCGCGTAATTTGACAAGTTTAAACAATTAAATTACACTAGCTTAGGTAAGGCTGAAACCGTTATCTAACAAGTTGTTGAAACTTACGTTTTCAATCTACACCACAAGAGTATTTTGTGCCATATAGTATGATGAAAAGCAAATCGGGTCTCAATTCAAGCCGTCCATTATATATTTTTTTGAGAATCTCATCCCAATTAGCATTTAAATATTTTCGGACGTTGAAAATTAGTTAAAACTCCCCATTAATTAACCAACACGTTACTCGAGTGCAGGGGCTTATAGAAAAGTGTATTGTACGTCCGCCATCCTGGTGTGCCCAACATACTTTGGGATTCTGTTGATGGTACTCAGCATTAATATCTTGTTTCACTTCTTTTTGATAATTGAAAATGTATTTTAGCAACTCGCGTAACAAAACACACGATTGGCCCTTAAATGTTAATAACTAAAATATCCTTTGATAATTTTAGTTGAACGATTTGTTTGGTGCTTGCAAAGGGGCAACTTTGTTTCTTTGCACAATTTTGCATAACACACTATGCTTTAAAGGTAATTTGGTGAGCATACGTTTGCTATCGACGAATTCTTCTTAACCCTTTACACTTGTTAACTATGTTACTTAGTGAAATATACGAGCGGGTAGCAAAAATAGTACGGTTGGCAGGGTGAAGAAGGGTTGGAGAACGAGAAGGAGGACAAGGATAGAAAGGAGTGGAGAAACCGAAAGTGTGATCAGCCGAAATGAATTGGAGATCGCCCATGTAAAGAGATACACACTGGATCGTCAAATGTGCCAACAAGCAACCAAACTCGACCATCTGGACAAAAACGAGAGACAAGAATTGTGGAAAAGCAAAGAGAAATATATATGGCTGCATTCTGTCGGAGTATGAATGAATTAAATAATAATTTTTTGGATTCTTCACAAAATTTTTAATTGATCTTGTTTTCAGCCATTTAATCTTGGTCTTTCAGATGCTGCTTTAGGTCAAGTATTTCAAAGACACTTCAGCTCGCATGACAAAAAATGTATGAATCAATGTTTTGAGTTCTTTTTTTAAAAATTGGAAACTTGCCTCTCATTTTACAGAAATACTTAAGAGTTGTCAGATAGTCAGAGATGCACACATTTCGACTTGTGCAGCAGCAATATCGTTTGGCAAATTCCACGAAACAACTTTTAGTTTCTCATCGCTTGGGTTCACTAGAAAGGAAAATATTGTTTTTGTTCAAAAGTTTAGGCTGAAGTATTTAAACCCTACAGAAATTCCGATGTTTTCATGCGCTACTAGAAAGAACCCAACTGGTTCATATTTTGCAAAAAAACGCTTTTATTATCTAAGAGAAATGCTGAGCAAAAAATTGTAAACTTTGCAGCCTTTTGAAGATAAAATTATGCTAAAATACCCGAGCTCACAGATTTTTCTACCATTTTTTATTAAAAAAACGCTGAAATAGGATCATGCGTACTGGTGTAAATTAATTAAAATTAAAGCTTTTCTGAGAAAAATCAGTGTAAATTAAACATCAATTTTTGACCAAGCTGAAATTTTATAATTGAAAAATGAGGATTTTCTTGATATAATGTTGAGAATTAACCCCATTTTCCTATCTGCTAATATGTTCACAAAAGATAGGGTAAGTGTTCTCAGCATATGTTCCTTAATAGACAAAGCCTTACATATGATAAAAAAAGATTCGAAGAAAACGTATCTCAAACGCACACTGCTTTTTGGAGTGTTATCTTTTCATTCCATTTAAATCTTTCGGAATATTTTGTATTTAAAATATTAGGTCTAAACAAAGTTATGCAATGCTGCATAAGGAAAATCTGGAAAGAGACTGTATTTCTGCTATTTGCAAATTCACCTTTTGTGCTTCTAGCATAAAAAACCACTCGTTCACGTCTACGTGTTACATTCTTTCGGAATCCAAAAAATATAAATAAAAAATATTTGATAAAACGATAACGGTTCTCATTCTTGAACAGATATCAGAACAGGGAAATTTTAATGAAATAAGTGCGTTTGAAATTTGATATTAGATCTGTTCTGTTGAATCAATGAGGAATGAATCTCACGTGAATAAGTAACGGATACTTATCATCAAATGCGAAAATGTGAAGTGTCTATTTTGCCGCAAATGCACTTTGTCAACGAAACGTCCTTGGTACTTATTTAATTTTTTTACCGACACAATTAAGTACCTCAAAACTTAAATGAAAAGGAAGGTGGAGTACTGTAAGCAGGAAATGGCAATGCTCCCACAAAACAATTATGGAAACTACAAGTTTGTAATGAAGTTCCCTTAACTGTTCTTGGGGTTTCCTACAACCTCGAAGTAAATTTGCAGTATTTCCATTTAAGAAAATAAAAGCTTTACAGAGTCTGAAATCTAGCCCATTACTTATCCACACTTAGCGGACCAAATGGGCTCAAATGCACTTTTGAACAGAACGTACTACGATCAACATTTACTGCTTTTTTATAAGAGATGCGGATCGATTAGTCCCCCTCAAGTGACCCGAGCAAAACAAGGACTGTGTCTATGCATATAACGCTGACTCAACATTAAGGAAGAAGACGTTACTAAATCTCTTAGCGTGTTCCAAAAAGTTTGCATAACATATGACTATGGTGACTAGTTGGAAACGGAGGAGGCCTTTGAGTTCGCATGCACAAATCACTGCCTGGTCATCTGTACAATGTCAAGACTGATCGCACGCGATTGGTTATCAGATAATGTTTGTGTATCCAATTAGTACTCCAAGTGCGGAACTCGTTGACGGTGATGACTTACATTATTTTACAAGTCTTTATTGAAATATTTCGAAACAAATTGTCAATTCCTGTACGCATAATTCCAGCCAGTGCCGTTTAATACATTTTATATTAATTTTCCTTCCGAGGTTCTTTCCAAGGCAAAGCTAAAATCACTTGATTGAATGTTTTATTTAGTCTTGAACACATAATAAATGTTTGTTAGGTCATACTGCCTGAAATAATAAAAATGTTACTTTAATGTTATTAAGGAACTTGTCGGTAACTTTTCAAACATACAAACACATAAACGAGAAAGAAATTCCGAATTTGTTGGAAAGTTCTACATTTTGTGCGAGACGACACATCGTGGTCTAACGAAAAACGTCAAAAAACCCAACAATTCAAACTTTCTAGGGGATCTCTTGTTACAATTCCGAGGAACGTGCTGCGCATAATTGGGTTAAATAGTTGAAAAACGGCTTTGGTCTCCAGCTTAACGTTTATAAGAACAGTTGAGCTGACATCCATTAGCTACTGCAAAGTAATCGTGGAAAATTTACGAACTACCAAAAGGCAGTCAGAGGAATGCAAATAATTATTAACCACACGGACAAAGCAAGTACTAACTAAAAGGCAAGAAAGGGATGTTTTGCGGATACTGTGCCACTGTATTACGCAGTCGTAACGGATTCGCCTAAACAGTGGATCGCTCAGTGTTCCGCTGCGTTCGCAGTCGTAAAGGAGACTGACAAAATAACTCTTTTTATACGTTCTTGTACAGCGAAAAGCTGATGGAATATTTTGCACAAAGTGTTACTACAATAAAACGGGATAAATTCATTCCCTTATAGGAGAGCAATAACCTTATCTCAAACAATCAAATTTCTGTCAGCAGCCTGCTTCATCAAACCTTTATTCACTCTTTTAATGGTGAGGGATGCTCCATCGAGCCAAATTAAGTGTTTTGATATTTTTAAAATGGATACTCTATTTGTTCATCATTGCATGAGACAACAAGAGTTGAAATAAAAGGAACTTGATTGCTCCATTTTGTTGCTCCATCAAAAAATTCCGGGAATCCTTTCTCGCATCAAATCAGAAAAAGAACCTTCGGAAATAGCTAGTGATGCACAGGCCGACGAAAAAGAATACACACATTTTCCCATGTTAAGAATACGGTTGACTTGTCGAATAAAAACGCAAGTCATTCACAAAATCTAATGAAACATCTGCGATGTAGTTTATTGTGGTAAAACTGTAACACACGCCCTTAAAAGCATTCGTGAACATCAATTGCAAATGCAAATTAACCTGTCCTTTTTGGCAGTACGTAGCATGAATAACGGGCAGACCTTCACGTGTGCCAAAACTCACCGAACCGGCCTCTGCTCTATCAAAAAATGCCGGGGGTTCCTGAAGGCAATGCGCTTGTCATAAAGCAATCAGCATGTCGAATTCGATGACGCACACACATACCTGAGGGAGAAACCAAGTAGATGGTAGCCATGAAAGCACATTGCACTTTGCACGGCGACCACTTATTGACACTAATGTCAAGCAGTTATTTATTTTTCAGAAACGTTTTACAAGTTAACGGTCATTGCAAATTTGTTTGACACCTGACAACGACCAGTGGAACCAACGAAAAAAATGGTAACAGGTTTTTTTCTCTTCCCATGAAAAATGTTGACTTCAGCATATGAATATTCATGTATATGTTGATGTATGTCCGTATCATTATAGGCCTTATTTGCGCCTCATAAATGCTCTTCGTGTGATTGGCTATGTGGCTGTAGTTAGAGCGCGACCTAATTGGTGAATGTCTTCCCATCGGTCAAGGAGCCCGTGGCTCAATGCTAATGAAAAAGACTCGAAAACGTTCAATAACCAAAGCATTTTGTTTGAAATTTCAGATAATTTAGGTGTTGTGAGATACCGGTAGCTATAATGGCGAAAATGATCGTAAAAGTCCCCGTTGCTGCGTTCAAAGGGAAACAAATTTGAGCATATGATTTACTCCAAGTAGTAATCCAAAAACATTCTGCACTTCAATTCACGAAACCACCTCAGGCGTTGCGACACCACAGGATCGAACATCCGAACATATTGTTAGAAGTCTAATGGCCTAAGCACTGAGCCATGGGCTTTTTATTCTGTCAATTTCAATCAGGTATGTTAACGGTGTTAGTGGAACGCACACTGATTGCGTTATGGAGCCTACCCATCCTTCATCAGTCATAGCCCAAATAATACACCACCAGAGGTTCTAAACCATGATTTTTGATTAAAATATGACTGCTCTTGCCCACTGCGCAACGGGCACGTTGTCTTACCGATTAAGAGGGTAATATTGACGTTGATAAATGAATGCTTACCGATGTGTTATTAGATTCATTTTTCCTGTTTTCGCCATGGGGCTCACTTTTGAACCCTGTCAACATCGGTAAAGCGGGGACTATCCCTAATCATACCTCCTTCAAATGCTAACATTAGGGTTGAGGAGGTTGGCCTTAAAGTAAGATTTACAGGTTATGGTTAGCGCTAAAGCTAGAAGTTGGGGTCAGATGAGAGAAAAATAGAGTTTTCTTAAGACATCTGAACAAGTGTTAAAGCTAAGGGGTAAGGTAAGGATAAGTATTAGACAAAGGCTTAAGATTAGGAATAAACTGTTGATGCTACTTCTTCAATCCTGAGCGTCACAAGGGCCAGATTTAACATCCTCCACCCCATCCTTTTTATTGTAATATGTTATCGGGAGGTGGAATTAGTTCGCCTGCGATACCTAACTAAGCCCCTACCTTTTCCTATTTTTATGCCAATTTAATCCTGAATTTTCAGTGTCCCTTTCAGATGTTTACGCTTAAAGGATGTATTCAAACAAGCTAATGCCGTGAACGTTACTGTTTATCTTTTGTTTCTAGAAAACTGCTATGTGTCCTTTTCCTTTAATGGGTAAGTTGAACTTGTATTATAATTATCATAAGTTCCGCACTGCGGTTCCTTGTCTTCCCTTTGTCCAATTGAGATCATATATCTTATCGTCATCAAAGATATGAATTTGCTTAAAAGGTTCAACTAGTGTTACATTCCGAAATAGAGACCCTAGTGATTTGCACTCATTCGTATTATTTTGTTCTACCCGTTTGACAACATAACTGCTTACTTAATTGCTTACATAATTGCTTATCGAACAAAAAAAGAATTCTACTTATTAATTGAATATCCCTGTCTTAGTTTATGAAATAACTATCTGCCTCTTCTAGAACGCTCATCTTAGACTTAAAAAATTGACTTTTGACTAACGCTTAACTCATCCACTAAAACGCAAGTTGGATTCCTATGTTATAGAAAAGTTCTGCTCAACTGTACATTGTATTTCAAAGGACTTGCCTTTGCCAAATAAAATAAACCATGACAAATATTACCTCGTAAAATATAAATGGTCCTTTTTTATTGAAATTCAAAGAACAAAATGTCCAGAATTTTAATTTCGTCTTCTTTTTCGGCTTAAATTGTAATTTTCACCTCCATGTATAAAAATTAACCTAACGGTTTCGCCTGAATTTGGACTATTTTTCAATCGGCTTCTAACCATGCGTTACAGAAAAAGCGCACATAAACTACAAAAATCCAAATGCTGCCTGATCATTTTGTCTGCTCTCACGGGAATTCTAATTGGCCGGAAATTTACCAAATCACTGTCCTAAAAATTGAAACCGGATGAAAATAATTTTTGGTTGAACTGTAGCTTCAGTTGTTTGATCCTTGCTTCATGTAGAGGGATGTGAGATATTGCCGAAAAGAGACTGATCTTTTAAATTTAATATATATAAAAGTTGCAAACTTTAGGAGTTCGATCACAGATGTATCTGCGGCACGTATGCCAGACGGATAGAATTGAAAAACCACCTTTGCTCGCCAGCCAAACTCAAAGCAGTCAATTATTTTGGGGAACTTTGAAAGTCCGAAGTGCTTTTAACTACCTTTTTGTCCATTATGTATGTTTGTGTTCCACAATTGAGGAAAACATCTCCTTTTTATGTTATTATTCCGCATTTAGTAGATCTTGCATGAAGGCATGTGGCTCTAAAGAGAGCGTAGATGTGCGTACCTATTTGGTACAACGCTATTACACAACATTTCTGTGTATCTAAGATATTTGATATCCTTCTCTGCATCAGTAACCAGAAATAGATTCAAATTTCCAATCCACAATATCTTTCATTTTTATAAGTTATTGTAAGACTTTAGATGAGGAGTTTACAGAAGTAACATGTGCGCTAATGAGATAGTTCTTTTTTAATGTCGTCTCCCCTGTTCACGAACTCAACCTTGAATTTAGCACATCAGTACATATAGAAACGCTTGAAGTTTGACTTCCTCGATGTGTGGCAAATGTCTGCTTGAACAATAAAATCTTCTTTGGTAAACTGAATTTCTATTTGACTGGCAATATTATAAGCTAATGAATGGAGCCCCCAATTGAGACATCTATCTCTGACTTTCTAGTCGAGGTCACAATCTAGCAACTTGAGATAACGGCTCTTTCGCTAATTAACCCTCTATTTGTAGCTACAGTTGTTTACTTTATGAAATCTCATGGATTTCACAAAAAAGGGCATCCTACGTGAAATCAGTCCTTGATGTGCATCCCACAGTAATAAAAAGATGGTTTTTAAAAAACGAAGGCATTTATGTTTTTGAAACCTAATTTCAACAAACATTAAAATAATTACTTTTCCCCAAAAACCGGAATATAAGATAATGTCTTTATTAGAAATTAACCAATAAAGGCTCATTTTAAATGTGCATAAGGAAGACATTGTATTACAAAAGGAAAATGATATAGAATAGTAACAAATTCACAAGATTAGTCCTTCATTAACTGTCCATTTTGCATTCATAACTGCACAAATTCTGTCTAAAATGGAGGTAGACAAGTTGTCTATAGTAGTTTGATCACTGTGATTATGCAGCACGAAATCAAATTTTTGTTGCATTGAAATATCTATCTTTGCGTTTTGCCAGTTTTTTTGATAATGCAAGTAGGATTTCGATTGTATTCAAGTCTGGAGTGTTCGCAGAAATAAAATTAGTTATTAGGCCGCACGCACAGACTCGGTTGTTGTCCAAAAAAGTTTCATTATCGTTGAAAACTTAATCAAGTTCATACTTCATTAGAGCGATGAATTGGGACATTATCCAATAAAATAGTCATGGCCATTCTACGTTGACGTCATTTTTTATAATATTAAGGAACACCTTGCGATAAATAGTCTCAATTGCCGACTGCAAGATCGGGTGTTATTCATCCAAACCATCAGACGTTGGCAGTTCTTGAAAGATACTGTCAATATATTGTAATCTCAGGGGAACGTTTTTCCCACATTTGACCATCTGGGTTAACTTTGTCGGAATACCTAAAAATAAGACATCCTCGCAGAAGTAAATTGTATTTGAGATTGAGGGCCTGTAATCAATGTGCCTCTTAGCAAATAAAAAAACCTTATCTAAAAAGGTAAATAATTAAAAACGGCTTTATTGTGGCATTTGTCTGGTGCAGTTCGAATTCATGCATCCATTTTCGTGATTATCTTTATATAGAACATCGACAGATATTCCATTTTAATGGTCTTAGTGGGCATCTAATGATAATTTTAGTTTACGACTAAATAACATCGTCATCCTGCTTAAATGCGGAATGTTTTGTTTCGCCCTGCATACTTTTATCATACTGCGATCATTAAGAATGTGCTACGGAGTAACCTTGCTTATGTTAAAAATCCTCGGTAAAGAATCACGTAGCACGCCTTCTTATACAAGTTTCCGTATTCATTCAAAGTCAACTGCAGAATGATAATGTAAGGACATCTTTCTCGTACGGCGTGACAGAGCCAAATGACGGCGTAACGGTTTTTCGAATATATGCTTGCTCTCAGTCCAAAGTATCAGATTGATTAAACAAAATACACTCGCACAACTTCATTTCTGCGTTTTTTTCACAAGACGTCAAAACTTTGCAGACGTGAATTGCGAAATTAAATTCATCCTTGTTTTCCCGAAAACAATACGATTCCTCATACCTACATTTACCTGATGTCATGAATGCCTGCTTAACGTTTCTGTTACCTCAAAGTATCTATTTTACATTTATCCAGCTTACATTAATGTATGGTCATAGTTCAAGGCAAAAAACAAACACTGTTTGATACGGAAGGTGCAAAAGCGTAGTTACACGCCAGGAAGTCAAGAAACGTCGGATTTGGCCTCGTTTTCATTTCAATAAAGAGAACTAAAATGAAATTTTCTTTAGTAAATATCTTGTTGTGTCTTAAATTAGTACAACAAACAAAATAAACATCTTTAGACTGCCTAAATTCTGTGAAAATTAACGTGTTAAAATTAAAAACTGAAGTCGGTAAGCATATTCTTTCAGTAGTTTATCATCGAACCGGAGAAATTACAAGGGAAATGAAACTGCGAGGTGTTAACAGGGTTAAAAAAACTTGTAATGGTTAATATTGATTGTTTGCAGGGTACCTTTATGGCAAGGTTGGCGAGTAGAGTTGATTGGGACTGTGGGACAAGCGGGAGATAGGGTCGAATATGGGGATTAATCATCACTGTCAAGTACACGGAGCGAAAAGCTGCCGTCAGGGGTTGGGGACGTCATGTGAACACCACCTGAAGTGGTTGTCGGCCACGGAAGAGAGAGTGCCTGTCCGAGCATCTTCTGATGGCACAGCGATGGATTTGTTAGCCATTTAACCACTGCATCGTCTGTTGCAAGCACTCTTTGGCGTAGGCTTTTAGAGTAGTTGGCTGGTGTCTGGAAAACAACCTGAAAGGCTTTTTTGGGGTCAACGCGGTGCTTAGTATCAACTAGATGGGCAAGAATGGAACTAAAGATTGATCTAGTTTCCTCTTTGCCTAACCAGACAGGTTTGTGTTCACGTATACTCTTTTACAGGCGCCTTGTCGAGAGTGTTGTAATTGTACCAGCCCGATTATGAATAAACGAAAACTTATGTCGAACGACTTCATTTATCAAATTAAACCATCCTCAAATTGGGCCATACTACACCTTAAATGTTTGGCATAATATTTAATGAGTATGGCAATCTGCTGTACTATGTGTAGGAGACACAGCTGGGATCGTTACAGTGGATCAACAGAAAACACTGCCTTATAACTTCAATTCAACTTTGCCAGAAAGTAAATTCACATTTACACAGTAACTTGACAACATATCCCCATACGTGAACGATCGGATACGCCAAAAGATTGACAAAATTTTTAACCTATACCTTTACCGCAAAGAATTGTATGCGGGAGTAATTTAACACTATGAAGAAAAACATCCTTACTCGCATAAACCGAGTACTAATAAGACTTTGTTAAATTGAACGAAATCCCACTGTTTTGGCCACTAAGGGTATCACGTTAACCTAAATTAATTGTTTGATTTATTTTAAAAGAGCCTTATAGATTGTGTACAGTGGCTTTGTAGACCGACTATGTTTACAAAATGGGAACTAGATAGTTCCAGTCAGCCGCCTAAAACAAATACCAGGCAAACTCGTACTTATCAAAATGTGTCTGAACTCGTTATAAGACGACTCAGGTTATGGCGAATATTAGTGACACAAAAACCCACGACAGTAGTACACACACCCTGTACACTCTGAGGGTAGTATTGATTATTTAAATAACGAAGTCATCTACGAGAGCTTATGTGATACCTATGATGGAGTGAATTTTGATAACACTGCAAACCCTTGTGTATACGCATGCATGAACATTATTTTGCAGACAAAAGAGGTGAAATTACTTTTCTAATTTGAATAAGTGTAACGTGAATATCGAACTCAACTTGGCGCATATGACCTTTCAGGCAATGCCGAGATTTTTTTCAAGACAATGCATTTGAATGACTTATGCATAAATCGGCATGTCTATGTGGATGCCGCATACAGATATCTTACGGAGAAATGGAAAAGACAGCAACCAATCACAGCAGTTTGATAGCGCAAGGCAATCGCTTATTGGCGCACACACTGAGCAGAAATGGATTTTTCAGACACGTTTTTAAATGAAACTGTCTTTGCATATGTTCTTTACGCCCGACGACGACCTTCGGAACTGGCGAAGAATAGCAGTTTACAGAACTTAGAGACCCAAAATCCTTTTGTATGTACTTCCTCACGAAGAAATGAAAACATTAACTATCCCGAACACTGATTAAAGCATTTTTGCTCGTGTGGACAAAGGAGGCTCAACTAAAATTTTCAATAAAGCAGACACATTTTTCAAAGATGCTGTCATTTTTAGACGATATGTTGGTCTATAATCCTCTTATTGCAAACCTACCAAAGCACCTCATTTAGATATTGAAAAAGGGCTAAACATTTAGCAGAAAATAGGCAAATATGAGGAGAAATCCCCACATTCCTAGGACAAAGTGAAATGATTGTAGCTAAAATTTATTGTATGTCTACGGTTTAATATCCAGAATGACTGCTGCGACCGATTGTCACCTTAATCGATGCACCCAATTACATGATTTTTAATTGGCTATTTCACAAAGTTAATTCACTTTCAAAAATGTGAAACGTCAATCGTGAAGTCTACAGAGTTTCTTAACAAGTTTTGACGACTCACAATTGCAACAGTTAAGAAAATCGTGTCCTTTGAGATGGTCTCCTCTTTCGCGTCGGTGCCATTCGATTCGGCAAGGCAATTCACAGACGACCTCCTACAGTCGTATGACATGAATATTTGGATATATGTCTTTAATCAAACTTTTCGTTTTCACAATGGTACTATAAACAGGTAAAGAGAGCTTTTATCAGGTCACTCACCTCTGGGATCCTGCTGATGAAACAATGCAAAACTGAGATACTGCGATCCTATCCTAAGTTAACCCCAACATTTTGGGCATGACATGGTGATGACGTGTTAGTTATTATTAAATGGGCTAATCAGAAAAAATGGACAGCGCTTCTTTCTTAGCGTTAAAAGGAAGTTGCCTTCACGCTCCAGAAAAGAACCTGACTGGAAACTCCCGTTTCCTAACGTTCTCCTACAACGATGGACTGACAGAGCATTTCAAACCGTAGTGTAATAAAAGAAGCTCATGCAAAATTCGTCTTGCATTAGGAGAGCAGCCGCCATGTGTCTTGAAAACCGGTTTTGTTAACAGCCTATTAAATCGATCAAAATCTCATTTTTCTAATGATGAAAATTACCAAATTGGACTTACTATTTCTTTCACGCAGTTTGTCAAAAAATATGGCCTCTAAAGATATACTGGGTCGATGTTTGAGACGACAGGAGTAATAAAAAAAGACTGCAAATTAGATTGCTCCTATCTGGCGCCAAAGCAATGAAAAAACTGCCGCAAACAATTACATACATGAAGGTGGACTACACAAAAATGTATGCTAAAATGCTATGCGATATAGTTTTTTTGAAATATTTCCCACTAATGCGGAATTTTTTAACATAACGGACTGATGATTTGCAGTTGTTGCAAAATCTTATTATATATTCGGAAATGTTTTGTGTACTTCTGCCTAAGAACTGGACGTTAAGATAAAAATTTTTAGCAAATAGTGCTCCAATTTAAAGTGACATGTAATTCCTTGCATTTCCAGCCACAAATATATAACTTCATTTCAGGGAAGTCGCAAAAACCATAAAACGTCCGCATTTTCCACTTGACTTAACTTCGGCAAAAGGTAAAGTTAGCATATATTCGTCAGCGATTTATCTAATTAATCCGATTTTAAAACGGTTTAGTATAAAAAAGCGTTTTAATTGATCTTAGGCATATTATTTGTCGACTTTTGTTGTGGACGTTCATTTTTATCGACAATGCTTTTTCATGTTTACGTGAATATACAAATGGCGCAAACGCCATCTCCATTATACGGAATATCCAAATTCTCACAACATTGGTAAACGCTTTAAAGTAATATCCTATTTTGAAGGTTTTGATAAAGACAAAGAACAGGACCTAACTTTATTGCCATTCGATAAAAAGTGGTAATCGTAAAATATTCCGTGGTATTTCAGTGACGATCTGAAATAAATGTAATCCAATACCAGAAATATCAATTAAGAAACTTAACGAAAGGATAGTTCTGTAAATTTGTACAACCTGGTATGCTTACGCTATCCTATGAAAATTCCATTTAAACTTATTCATCGCATTTACAATTATTTTTTACGTTTTCAGAATTTACCGATTTGTTCAAAAAGTTAGTTTCTCAACAAAATAATGGTAATTTTCACATTTCCTTTTATTTTCTAACTCCCTTAAGGTTATTCATTAATATTTCAAAGCTTTAGTCCATGCATAGAGGTTGGTTTGCAAGTGATCATCAGGCATTCGTAAATTTTTGCTTTTTTGCATGTGTTAAATCAAAGACTAGATGTTTGTTTTAAGCTGTGTAATTTGAAGCCTTTTTGTCGTTATAATTTAAAACAGGCGTTGGCAGCAGGAAGTATTGGAATCAAAACTTTCCGTAATGGATTTTCAAATGCGTCTCGTTACTGCACAACAAGTATCACGCATACGAAACACGCAGTTAGTTGAATTCGCATAGAAAAAATGTCAGTGTTAACTAAACAGAGAAAAATTAAAGGTCTAAGGATTGCCAAGACAAGTTGAAGTTAAGCACGTAACCTAAATGTGCCTTTAACGTCCTCCTTTTTATTTTCTCTCTCGCGGGTTTAGGTTAACATATTCATAAATTATTGACTTTATAATGAGCAATGTACTTATTTTATGCGCTGCTTTCCTCTGGAAATCCAATCTTGTGTGTGCTTCTCGTTTGTTGACTTTGTTAGGCAACACTGGGCTGACGTTGATAAGTGGTCAAATATTCGTTGGTTTAAAAGACATTCTAGTTTGTACTTTCCTTAAACGTTTAGGGGGAAACCTGGAGGACATTTATCGCCACAAAGCTTCGCATGCTCAGTCCGAATATAAATATGGAAGAAAATACTTGTCCCAAAATTTAGTCAAGGCGTAGTTGACCACACCGCAGAATAAATGTATTAGACGGACGTTTCCGATGCACTGACAGCTGCAGTATTTGTGCGATAAAATCGCTACAGTACCATGCAACTACTAAAATTAAACTGCTCAGATCATTGAAGATGTTTGCTTTTCGTTTGGTTAACTCATGACGACCGTCCTTCCGATCGCTAATAACCGCAATTTCATCATTAGTGCTGGATAATTGCGTGCTAATTACACAACAGTTGTGCCCACCGGAATTGGTGTTAGATGTACTGTACACCTGCAAGCTGCGCATTTGCCCAGCATCTACTATGGAGGTGGGATTTCGTTGCACTTATAAATAGACTGAGAGCCGTTGAAACTTGACTCAAGCAGCTGGTGATTTATGCGATGGTCTTATATCGCAAGAAGTTTAAACTCGTTTGACCTGAATTTTTAACCAGTTACGTCGAATGAGCCACCCCTTGAGAGCTGGAATCGCTCATCCAAATTGTTCTTTCATACTCAGCCATCCGTGTCTACGATCATTTTCTAGTTTCTTTACAAGATTTAATTTGCCGCAAATGCACCAGACACTGCAAACGATCATGGTATTTCTAGTCTTGACAGTAAGATTCTCAAACACACAACCTTTGCCTTATGGTTGAACTTTATTGAGAAGCAGGGGCCACTGAATGAGCCTTGACTTGGGAAATGACATCATTTCTCTGAATTGCTATTATATATTTGGACGCGTGATCTGAACTTCATCTTCCCCTGTAGAAAGAGCGTGTATTATTCTCATTCTTGCCCCAGGCATTCAGTAGAAAATAAATACTGTCTTATTAATCTAACTGAGGTAATGAATACTAGCTAAAAGCTCAGAAACATTTTTGACGATTCTGCCTCCAGATGATGCATCTGGGGGGTATTGGGATCATCAAAAGGTACGCGAGAATTCCTAATTTGCCTCCTGGTACATAATAAAGATCAGGTTTTCACTGGAGATGTTTGATCTTATGGGCGTGGCTGGAGGTTATTCACCTAGAGACCAGTAACAGTCTATGTACCATATAAACTTAAAGTCAAATTTGTAACAAATGACTCCTGTTACTTCATATAAGTAGTTTTTAGCCAAAGAAATCTTTGACGATGTTGTTCATTTTGAGTTTCAATCTGAATCTGTCTAATATAATTGGCCTTATTTAATGTAAAAATTAAATCCGGAAGAGTATTTCCATGGTTCTTTTGCTAAGTGATGCGTTTATGTAATCAAATAAACACCAAGTCACGTTGTGACTGACTTGTCAATTAGCTAGAGATTAAGGCCTAACCACAATAGACAGCGTTGAACTGCAAATCCGGGCTGCTCATGTAAGTGCCTTGAGATTGTGGAGGACAAGCGGAAGTCACTTAAGCAGGCCCTAATGACACAAGGAGAAAGATAAGGCAGTATTCGGTGTTTGGTTTCGTGGAGGCGGCGGAAGCACGTACGGACGTATACCAAGCCATGACATTCTTTACATTTTCCCGTGCCCAGAACACCCACGCAAGTCTTGAATTCACACAACTAAAGAGCCATATTTATAACTTTTCGAGCGTTTATTAATGCTTTAATCTTGTAGGCAAATGAATAAGCCAGAAAATATGTTTGATCCGATCTGTCTACAGTTCGCAGATGAAAACGTCAAGGTAATGCTAAAGAATTGAAATGCAGGAACGACAGACTGTGAACAGCTGGGGCTCAGGCTTTGTCTTACGTACCAGTACTGCAATGCTTTTGCTAGATATTCGCATCCACAAAAAGTGTTGTCTTACTGTCCATTCAACCCAGTTCTTTGGGAAGAAACCAAGTATGGTTGTCCGTTGACGGGGCACCTCCAGTGTTGCTGCTTTTCCAAGCTGGAATTCTGTGGTCTATAGACTGTGGAATGCTGGGCGAGGGGTAGAAAACATAATCATTGACTAATTTGGACCTGAATTAGGGTTCCTTATGAAGCAACTCGACTGGAGTAAATTGCAGGTCCTCCGATTTAACTGACAGATGGGCTTACTCCTTGTTTTTAATCACCAGCCATCAGGAAAGGCCAACTGTATAGTTTGCGACAAATCACAGCAACGGTTGTGATTGTGGTCTGTGTGTTTCTTTTATCTCAACATTTTGCCAAGTGCAGTAGTCTCGTTTAGGTGGTTCACTTTTGCGCATTATCGGACTATTTTTTAATCTGTTGCGGTTGAAGAAGATGATGTCGGTTAACTTCAGTCAGGCCATTGGGCCACCGTTTAGTTCAGCTTACTGGTTATGTTCGCTGAAAGAACTAGTTCTACTTAGAAGGCCCTGTCCGCTTTTGAAACACAATACGTCTACAAAATGTGCCAATATTCCATCACATTTCTTTGAAACCCATCTAGCTCTATGACACAACGAATCAATGTACTGATAAGTGTTTGTATCCTTATATCGTCGTCAAAAAAATTGTTGCGTTCGGCGACGCTGATGCAATTAAACATCTAGGTGACATATATTAAATAAATAAAATTGTGAAACTGAACTCTGAGTTCTTATTAGACTAAGTCATTTTATGTTTTAGACCATGTGTTTGAGGATGAACTAAAAACGTTTTACTCTACTTTACGCTTACGAAAAATTTCTTTACATTATTAAGGTAATTTTCCACTAATATATCATACCTACTTGAGCAATGTTACTGACAGGAGCAGAAGAACGCTAAGATGCGAGTGTGTCCTGTTGGCTTGTTTGGCAACATCAAACGTAGTTCTACAACGTGAGTGCTCTATTTTGCCGTTTTTGATCAATAATTGAGCTACCTGTTATAAAAGCACAGAGTCACGTTTGTTGGTGTCGATCAGGAACATTTACAGTCACGTAACAGCGCCAATATCAGTATGTTTTTTTAATTTGAGCCACTATGTTTTCTTGTCTATTCATATATGGATTTTCTTTTATTTACATGGGCTGGCCATTTTTTCTTATTTTGCACTACATTTATCACTCTTTTGTATTAACTACGATAAGGAGGTCATTTGCAAACGATGCCTGCACCGTTTTTGTGACAATTCGGCACAATTCTGTGACGCATTCACAGACAACCGTTCCTGATGCCGACAGTTGCCACTTTCGGTTGCTTTTTATCTTTTGTTTTCTTCCGGTGCTCTCTTTTAATTAAAATTTTGTCCAAAATTTTGAAATTATACTTTCGAAATAAAGCGAATCTTTCTCTCTTATTCATCCGGATTCCAGGATGGAGTAAGGGTGTCTGTAATTTTTTGTGGTTCTCCATCACTTAGTAAACGCAGAAGTTTGTTTAGAAGCGTCCAACCTATTATATGGAATTCTGATATATTTTCACAGAAAGTAAAGGTGTGGAACATAATATTATGTAAATGACAATTTTAATACTATCTATGAAACGTTTATTCACCAATGTTCCAGAAATTCCTGCTGACTGTTTAACTGATTTTGAATAGGCCTCTATCTCAAGTGTCACGTAAAGTTAATCTCAACACTGTATTGGCCCGAAATTCTACTTTAAGTGTTCTGGTTTAATAGAAATGCTGGTCGGAAACAGAAATATAGACCGCCTTCAGTACATAGGGTGCTTATTGCTAAAGTTTAGGGAGTTCCTGTTCACATCATTATTTGAATTTTTGGATAGTAAGTATATCCATCCGAGGCAAGAAAGAATGTTCCCTTCACTTTCATTTGAAATAAGGCCTAATTAAGTACCCTGCGTTTCGCCTGAATCCTCATTATACCGGGTGATCCCAGTTATTGTGGAAATTAAAAAACCCATGAAAAATGGTTAATCAGGGGCACTACACTCAGTTTTCAGAGCCTGAATTTTACAGTTTCATTGTGTCTAGCAAATCAGCCGGGACTAGAAGAAAATCAGATGAAGCCAACTCCGCATCCAAACCCTGTCACACTTAATTTTGCCAGAACTGCCCATGCTTAACAAAATATTCGCACTGCAATTTCTCCCGGAATACTCAAGTTTCCTTCAGTAAAATTCAGCCTTCCGTCAAATCCATTTTGACTGTGACATTTAGACTAAGAACCCGGTCGCCCGCTTAATTACTGCCTGACTTCCTTTTCAGATTTTAATCAACCCATCTTATTTTTATGCGCTCAGTGCTTGCACTTAAAGGAGTTGACGGAAGAGCTTTTACTGTAAAAAGGTGTGCGAATTTCCTTCCCCTAAATGGTAAATATTCACTCGATTTGTTTCCTTAGGAATAGGGCTAACATCACGCAGACTACGAATGGAGATAAAAGTTGTGGCCTAGACAGAATAATATTTTCTAGCTTAACGCTGTAATTCCCCAGGGCAAGATAAAAATGCATATAAACTCTGCCGTTGAAAAATAACAAATTAAAAACAAAATGAGTAACCAGTAATATTCCATTTAAAAATTGGAGTAGCGTTTGAGAAGATCCCATCAAACAGAGGAACTCACATTCGTTATATAGGCAAAATCTGACATGGAGGATGTCTTAGGTATTGAACTTGACCCTTGATGAAATGATTGTTTTCCTGAATGTGGGTATATAACTACACCAACGTTTACACGGCATGGGTGTGTACGATGTTATCGTTTTATTTTGAATTTTTCTGCAATTATCGACGTGATTTAATGTTTTTACAAGCTGCTACATACCACAGAATTCAGTTCTAAAGGTATCTGAAAGCTTTTTGGACGTCACCACGCGTACACAGCATTTACAGTTAGAGATGAGCACTAATAAATGCAATTTCGGGTCGGCCATCTGATCTCCGGATCCGTCTCGCAATTTCCAACAGCAGCAGACTCGAAATCTTACAGTCAACGTGCACAAGAAGAAAGTGATTTCGGGAAACATGTCTCTATTACCCTGATTTTTCGGAGGCAAACAGGATTCTATCATCTGTGATGTATATCGCTAATAATTTCACATTAATTACAGGGATAAAAGTCATGGTCACATGTTCTTCGTAAAGTGGGTGCATCTCTGGGTCAGTAAATGTTTTTAAAAGTTTGTTAATTTGAAGGTTTTCCTATAAACGTAGAACAGAATCTGCATTTATGAGCAGTAGATTAAAGACATTGAAATTGAGCAGTTCACCGGTATTTTAATGATGACCTTAGAGACGTCTTACTCCAACACCAAAAATGACTATCAAGAAATTTCACATAAGAAAAATTGTTTTAATATGAACGCAACTGTAGGCTTTGGAGTATCACTGACAATTCCATCCAGATTTATTAGCCGCAAACCGTCCTGTCACCACGGTACCTTATGAAATGGTTTATTCCCGTTTTTGGCATAGTAAATTAAATCTCTAAAAATGTCAATGCGGAAAAGTTAACGATTAATTATATTGTCCTCTAAAAATAAAACTGGAATAGGAATGACCCACCAAGATATAGAGGAGGCCCTGTGCATAATGTTGCGCAACGGTAAATATACCCGTGTTGTTACCCTTACCCTAGACCCTTAATAAACCTAAACCGCAGTATTAAGGTTAGCTCTGACCCTTCCTTGTTCAACAACCATATAGTTACCACTGGCCTGTACCCTAAACTTAGCTCAAGAATACCTCAAAATTTATCCAAACACTAACTAACCCCTTAACTAAAAATTAATCCTAACGATAATCCCAACCTTATGTTCCCTGAAGTTTGGCACAACGAAACTTTTACTGCCGGCGATTTCGTCCTACTGTCATGTTTAGGGAGCCATATTTGTCAATGTAACAAACAGTTATACGCACTAAACTGTTGAAACCGTGTTGGAATCCATTCTTAAACTGTAGATTGTTTGCTAACAGCCATACATATCACCAAACATTTTCTTAAAGGATATTTATATTCAAACCTATCTGGAGGAATATCTTGAAACGTCATAGCACTTGCGTTAATTTAATTTCTCAGTGATTAGCATGTACAGGTTTTCTGCACATCTTCACTTAAATTTACTTAATTATAACTAATTATTGTGCCTTTGGAATGTTTTGCTTGCCTAAAAAATGTTTTTATTTCTGAACGAGGTAAGGTCAATTTTAATATTTATTTTTATTTCATGTAAAATGATTCAATATTATTCTAAAGCTTTGGTACATTCGGTGGTACAGGTTTGCGAGCGATACTCTAATTTCTTAAATTTTGGCACCTTTTTGAAAGAGGTCAATTACTCTATATACATGAAAAGGGCGGTCACATCTCACGTTGGAAGACATGGGAGCCGAGAAGGTGATCGAATAGGGAACTGCGGGCTATGCGATAAAGAAAGAACAAACAAAGACAAGGGGCACAGAGACGGCGCTTCTTAGATTATAACCGGCCATACATGCCCTCGAGGTTGCAGGGTGTGGGATTCGGACGCGGAATTTTTGCGCATAAAGTGTCAAGTAGACCATAGCTCTGCCATTAAGCCTCGAAACTGTTCGCATGTCAGTAGTCATCGGAAATAGTTACTATTTGGTAAACAGGTTCACTTATCAGCACATGGGACGTTCTCCTTCGCGTTTTGGGTCAATGCTGAGATCTCGCTCAACTGCAGTATTCGAAAGAACGCACAATCACCAAATTATTCAAATCTGGCATTGGGTATGCCTTTTTACAGCGATCATTTACTCGGGCATTTATTTCACATCAATTATTTCAGATGTTAACTACCGGACTTTGGAGATATATTAGACTCGTGCGAGAGCGTTCTGGACGAGATGAATAATTGCAGCATCAATCACGTTTATATTGCCCTAGATGCAAGATAATCCATCTTTCAACCCACTATGCGTGCAAAGGCTACTCAGCGAACTCAAAGAAACTTTGTGGATGAAATTCAGCTAACCAGTAGAGTGTACCTTGGTCGTTGTGCACTTTATCTATTAGGGAAAGTTTCTGCGTGAGAACTGTCGTATTGCATCAAACGTGTTTTGCATTCGAATTTATCCAGAAATCAGAACATTTTTGGGATAGTATAGACTAATTTACTGACAGCGGATTAACCATGCAAAAATCAATCACCAACCACGAGGGCGCCCAATTTCCCTTTTGTGAGGTAAATGTCATTCAGGTGAGAAATATTAGCGTAAAGAGTATTCGTGAACGTGCAGAGTTTTTATTTGGCTTAAATAATATGACTTAAAATCATAAAGCTCACGTTAGCTATAGAAAACCTAGGAAACTTGTTGCCTTAACAATGCACAGTTGCAAAACTTTGCAATTTGGTGTCGTAATGAACAAGGTTCTGATGAGGAAGCCAGTACTTTAGAGAATTGAGCTAAAATGAACTTCAAAATTCTGACAAATAGTCAATAACGTTTATTTCTTCCTAAATATATAGTTTCCTTTGAAGTACATTTTCTTTAAGAAAACGTGCTGACAACCCAAGGGATTACTGTGCTTACGATGCTAAGCATTATTTATATTTTATGGACCAAAATAAACAGCATTTGGAATATTAGAACAAAATAAAGAATTTGAAAACAATTAAGAAATTGATTCAGAGATAAGAATATAAACGACGTTTCTCGTTTAATTGCGTAACATTATCTTTGCAACAGCCCGTTAAGCGTTTGTAGGGAAAAAGATTAGCTTTCTCCGTGCAGTTTCCTTATAAATGGATAAAGGACACACGCATTAGTCTGCAACGCATTTGGGAAAAATAAATTTTGTCATGTAAATTTAGGCTTTACATACATTCTTTGTAGAAATCCATTCAATTCAGCAATAGATTTTCACACATATATCTGCTAAAATAGTGCACTGAAGTGCACCGGTTAACTTCTTCAAGACCCGTCATGCGTTAAGTTTGATGGATCCTACACTATGGACTTCGTCCTCCTGGCTTGCTTTTGAAGACCTTGAAATGACAGCATATATGCCCAATAAAAATATATAATCATTTACAAAACAAGTAATACTCCTGTTTAATCTTGTCGATTATGTATTAGTTTTTAACTCAGTATCTAGCCTCACCTACTGTTATCTTCTGCAGGATTCTCCACCCAGGACTTCGTAAACCAAACACTTAACGAATTGATATTCGTTCTTATCCAGTAAAATTTCCGCAGTGTAAAATAAAGTTATTTATTAGTACAAGTAATTAAGTTCATCCTAAGACTCTTCTCCTGAATATAAATACATGCCCTGTCGTACGGACCTTTTCTTTAGTTATTTTGTTGATTACTGTTGAAGATCTTACGTAATGCTTACATTTATTTCTGATGTAAAAAACCATTTTGCATTCTGTATACTTGTACCTGTTTTAAAAATCCATATTTCAACTAAACGTGATATTGCCGTAAATTGTTATCCAGATTTCAATTAACAAAACGTCATTGGCAGCTTTCTACTCTACCCAGAAATTAATCGTCAACGGTGACTAAATTAGTCTCAATTAAGCATTAAGATTTGGACTGAAACTTTATATGATGAGGTGAACTTCATCAGTCACAGGGACATTACCATATTTTTTTCATAAAATTCAAGCTGCAACCAATAGGATATACAAAGGTTAAAAAGCCTACCATACTAGCTTAAAGACCGTGAAATCTACCGCTTTCAACACAATTCGCTGACTCTTTAAGCAGGATTCTCTAACCATTAATGCTTGAATTAATTAGATGACTACCAGGGTTGCCAATTACTCTTTTATAAAAATTTTGAATAATCCATTCAATTTTCCCAGTATTGGTGGTATCCATACCTGACAGCAGACTTGGTGGTTAACTTGATTCCTGTGATTGGTCTCACAGTTTCCAGTGGGGTCCCTTATCTCAAATGGTGTCCGGTTTAGGTTTCCTCCGAGGTCGTCGAGATGTTTACAAGCAGATTAAATGGTTTATCAAAATGTACAAAATACATATTGTTATGGTGAATAGGTCAGCCCAAACAGGCTAAAGATAATGTTCAAAACCTTCCTTTAGTTACACACATTCGTTTTAATACGCCAGTTAAGTAGGAAATCACTCAAATCAAACAAATAAATATTCGAGTGTCGCAATGACAAACCAACCAAGGTGCAGTTTGAACCATGGTTGTCAATTGTCTGCCCCAGTACATGAAACTACGCAAATTTTGCATTGTGGTTTATTGACGAGAAAAAAGTTATAAAACATGTTTTTAATATCACCACTACAGTGTTTGGCTTTTCTAATGCAAAGTGCCGACATTTTGAATGACTGATAATCAGTTGCAAAGCAGCCCCCACGCATGTACAAAATAAAAAAATAATACTGAAAAACCCTATACGAATTTAAAACATAAAGGAGATAGTAAAATTAATATTACTTCTGTTAGAAATATCACCATTTAAAATGGGTAACATCTTTTGAAAACGTGCTTAATCGCTATAAATGCGATTAGTATATTTAAATAGCATTTTAATTTGGAAAAAATAAAGATACCATTCTGTGTTTTCTAAGAGAATTCCTCTTTTGCCAAATTTCTTTAATATAATTTTTGCTATCAGATTAAAATAATTGTCAGATTGCCATTGAAATAAACTTGAATGCATCACCATTAGCAATGTTTTGAAGTGGTTTGCTATAACTTGATAATCTGTTCTAAATGTTTTTTTAATATTTTAAAAACATGATTCGGATTATGATCATCTTTCCAATGCAAATAACTGTGTCATAGTCAAAGATTTAACCGAAGATATACAGTTATTGCAGAGAACGATAATAGTTAAAAGCAAACGTCGGCAATTCTTTTGCTGTAAGTTAATTTTTAAAAAACTTTCTACAATAATCTTCCTCATTAAAAGCACTTTATTTAGATATAAAGCTAACGAATATATCTGCAAATTACTTTTTATCCAAACGTAGGTTAAATTGTAAAATGTTAAAAGTTAAAATGTGGAATTTCGACCGAATTTTGACTTCTTTGAAAGCAAAAGATACATACTTCGCTAAAATACGGCCTCACTTTTCGCGTTGTAATGTTAATTTTTTGACGATCTTTCATGTCTCTTCATAAAAGTAATCTGTAACGTTTTCCTCTTACAGAGCAGAAGGATGTGAACATTCCTGCCCGTGTGTTGCAGAACAAATCGGAGGATTTCGTTACGGTGATACAAATTATTGTGAAATAAAAACGGACTGTTGATCAGATGATATTACACCTCCTGCAGTTCAGACTTTCCACAAACCAATGTTAAAAATTGTGACACTATGAGAAGCAAAAAGAATAAAAATTTAAACTTTGTGTTTTTTTGCATTCGTTAATCGACAACTGGTATTGAAGTAGACAAGAATAACTTAAATGACTAATTTTGCGATGTTTACTGGTAGTTAACAGCCAAAATACTGGCTCAGGCCGAAAATGCCTCAGATTTATACGCGGACAAGATAGTTCGAAATTCTGCCATAAATTTAGAGGCAAAAAATAGTTTTCATGAGATATTACTGTCAGTCTACTATACATGAGCTAGAAATGGCATTCAAGACTCTCCTAGTTTTGACTTTAAAAATCCTCAATCGATTTGAAAACTGGAACCAAAATTAGAGAGGAAACTAAATATATACGTTATTTCACCCATTAATGGGGTCAATGTTGCAATTGCGATTATTATTTTTCTTCTTCTGGGGTAATCCTTGCCAAGGCCCTACGACTAGTATTCGATAAGCATTTAACTTAGGGTGCTTTTAATAAAGCACTATCTGACTTCTATTCAGTGATTTCTCAGCTACGGAAAACATTTTGTTCATATTTCGTCCTCAACTGGTATCTGTTATAAGCTTTTTGAAAACATCCTGTGGTGTTTTTACTTGCAATGACAAAGCATAGGCATTTATTACAAACGTGACCTCCTTGATGGATATCGCTTGGCATTTTACTTTTATATTTAAAAACAGTAATCTCATAGGTGGGCAACCAGGTCTATTGTCTTAGATCACTGCGCTGCTGTGCATATGTGGCTGAAGTGTTAAAGCTAGACCACCCATAGATGTATCCAGGACACTGCGTAAAGTTATTTTGACAAGGATCCTTGTTCGCGAGCGACCAGGAGTACGCATGAGGGGGATAATATTTACGGCAATAAACCCTCCCAAACGCAGATTATTTTTGGCTTTTATTAAAGAAGATCACTTTCTGAATAAACACTCACTAAACAATTTTTTGAAATAGACAGCTGAGTTGCTGATTTTCACAATAACATCTCATTTAACCTTTTTACCATGAAGAACTCCAAGATAACCTGGTACGAGCGAGCTTGCAGTAAGCTTTGACTGACGAATTTTCTTAAATGACATCTATAACCAAAAAGTATCTTCAACGCTCTCTGTACAAAGCATAGTAGCGATTCAAGTGAATTGCTTCTTTTCACCTAAACTTAATCTTAGCGTGTTTCTGAAATGAATCTATTCGTTACCTATTATTGTTTATATTTCGCATCCATGTTTGAAAAATGAGAATATTTAATGGTTTTAACTGAGATAGCTCATTAGTAGTACCTATGAACTTTTTAAATTTTGATTTGTACGTTTATGTTAATTGCAATAAACAATGTGAATTTAGAAGAACAAGGTGGGATTCTGATGAACGATTTTATGAGAACATGACACACATCGTCGAATTTATGAGCATTTAACTGCTAACAAAAAGGAAACCGATGTTCACTTTTCGATTTTTCCAATTTACTGGAAGGTGAGGCTTCTGTATTAAAAATGCCTTACAGTCTCGATCACGCTGAACAGCATTTGCAAACAGACTTATTGGAAAAATGCTGCTTTGATGTGAACTACTGGCAGGTTTCCTATTAAAATTTGATCATGACCCTAGCGTAACCAAATTAATGTTTATGCATTTTAATAAAGCTAGAAGTATAATAGGCGGAATCAATTACGTTTTTAATAGGCATTTGTAGTATATATAAGATAAAGCAGTTGAGCTTAGTAAAAGTGAGGGTCTTGCTATTCGAAAAAACGTGTATTGATGATATCTGCAAAACATATTCACGCATGAACGTCGATAATTTGTTGATAGTTGGAAATTAAGTTACTGAGGGCACTGGTAATACCGTATGAACTGAAACCTAAAGGTGGCCCGAATTCAAGAGGTTTTAAAGTAACTAATACATTGTTTTATTATAATTGTATTTTTTAACTTATGTTTAAGCTTCATAATTGGTTATAAATTTCGAGGAGGTTTATTTGTTGAACATTTTATATTCAAGTTTGCTAGGAAGACGGGATTGCTCTGTCTAAAATCTTTGCGTAGTTTTGTGAACTTCTTACTTATTTACAATTTTTATATTTAAATGAAATGTTCTATCCAACTTTGCTAGGAAGACTTAATTTATCTGTCTGAAACTTTTCCATAGTTTTGTTAACGTTTTGCTTTTTACAATTTTAAACTGATCTTACTGGTGTAGTTACAGCTCGGAGTTCTAACAGCGTGAATACGCTTTTTGTCTCTTGCTATGTGTAACTCCAATGGTAACACCTATAGTTATAATTGCCGATATCTGGAAATCCTGGTTTACACCCAACCTATCACACAAAGGCATTATTATTTACACTTCAAAGTTACCATTTTAAAGCGCAATTCCAGTTGTTATGATGATTTTGTGAAGTACTTGCCATATACGCACGAGTGATCGAATAACTGCGGATTGCGCAAGATGTCAACTGGTTTTGCGTTCTCCTACGGCTTGTTGTTTAAATTTCGATTATCATACAGACATAAAAGATCTATATATTATGCTGGCGATTAACGTAGGCTTTTCTGGAGAGATAACCTCTTTTTATATAACAGAAAAACAGCTGCATCAACTGTATTAACGAGGAAAATGTAGGTTGCCCGTAATCCATGCACTTAAAGTCGGACCTTTCTTTGACTAAAAACAATTAAACAAACTTTCTACAATAATTTACCATTAAAAAGCGCTTTAGTTAGATATAAATCTAAGGTATATATGTGCACTTTTTGAAATAAAAACGGACTGTTGGTCAGATGATATAACACCTCTTGCAGCTCAGTCTCTCAACGAACCAATGTGATAAATTGTAAGACTCTGAGAATAGAACAAAAAATAAAAGTTTGAACTTATTGTTTTTTTTGCATTCGTTAATCGACAACTGGTATTGAAGTAGACAAGAATAACTAAAATGACTAATTATGCGATTTGTAGTGATAGTTGCCAGTCAAATGCTGGCTCAGGCCAAAAATGCCTCAGATTTAGACGCAGACCAGATAGTTAGAGATTCTGCCATTAACTTAGAGGCGGGAAATAGTTTTGATGAGTAATGACTGTCAGCCGACAGTATATGTGCTAGAAATGGACAATCGAGACTCCTTGTTTTGCGTTCAATAAAAAATAAATCAAATTTTAAATCCAGGACCATAATTTAAGGTGAATCTATATAGATATAAATATATATATGAAGTAAAGAAGTTCTTTGGAAACAATAAGTAACTTTATTAGGTTAATTTTCTACGCTGGTTCCCCAGGTCGTCGTCAGACTTGTGGTAAGTGTGCAAAAAAAACCTGCAAAATTTATAACGTGCCGGAAAATCTATATTGCTAAATCAGTCCTACCAATAGCTGTGATTGTGGCTGGACATCTCATTCGAATTGGCTGCCACCTTTTTCACTTTTCCTTGAGATTGTTGTACGCGGCATCAAATTCGGTGTGCCGAATAATGCAGGAATCATCAGAATTAATGGCCTCTAAGAATTCCCTGGCATCTCTTCGATGGGCAGAAGCGAACAATGCGCGTTTTGTCCCATGCGAATCTGTGCCGCCCAGTGTCTTGTGTATGCATGGCAGCTAGAAACAGGTGAGTGCACTCGCCCCTTTACAGCCAACTATTAATGATGTCCCGTGTAGGCATGAAGAGACCGATTTTCCTGTTTGGTATTGGGAAATAAACCACATTAAAACCTGTTACATGAGATTTTTGTAAATGGCTTCTTTTATCTAAATAGTCAACCCATCCTTAGCCAGGTACAAAGCTTGGTTTCGGAAGTGTAATTGTTAATTTTGATTGCGCCAAGCTGACTGGTGCTTTCCGACAAGGTCGCTCTTTCAGCGAGTTCAAACACGTTCTTCCAATGTGTGGAAGTGTTTGCGCGGATTTTCTGAGTTGGGCGCTCGAGTCGGTCTCCTTGTCACTTTGTCGGTTCCACCTTATCAATATATATGTCAAGTCGCTATCATGCGACTGACCTCGCCAGCTTCAGAAGTCGAGCTCCAAAGGCACAACGGAAATGCCAAGTGTTCCTTAACGAGATCGGTGAACACCACACTATCATATATATATATATATATATATATATATATATATATATATATATATATATTGCTCCAGTAATGCTGTAAATTCTGCGATTGCGATTATTTTTTGGCTTCTTCTTGGGTAATCGTTGCCAAAATGCCAGGCTAGTATTCGATTTGCTTTTAACTCAAGTCGCTTTTGAAAAAGCCGTATTTGACGTCTATTTAGTCGTTTCTCAGCTATGGAAAACAATTTTTCATATTCCCTCGGCAATTGTATCTATTATTAGCTTTTTGAAAACATCTTGTGATGTTCTTACTTGCACTGACAAATCATAGGCATTTATTACCAACGTGACCTCCTTGATGGATTTCACTTGACATTTGATTTCAATATTTAAAAACAGAATGCTCATAGGTAGGTAACCGTGTCTATTGTCTAAGACCCCTCCATGGCTTAGTATATGTGGCCGAGTTGTTTGAGGTAGACCACCCACGGATGTATCTAGGTCACAGCGTATATTTATTTTGACAACGCTCTTAGATCGCGAGCGACCGGTAGTACGCACGAGAGGGACAATATTAACTGCTATCAACCCTCCCAAACACAGACTGTTTTTGGCTTCGTTGAAGAGGTTCACTTTATTTTTATAAAAAGAATCTCATTTGAAGGACTGCTTGATTTTGCATTTCGCTTTATAAATGTAAAAGCATTTCACATCTTGTAAAAATAGACAGCTGATTTGGTGTTTTTCACAATAACATCTCATTAAACATTTATAAAATGAAGAATTCCAAGGTAACCTGGTAGAAGCAAGCTTGTACGTGAGATTAGACTGACATATTTTCTGAAATAACATCTTTACCAAAAGATCATCGGCTACAACATTCTCAGTGCAGAGCATCATAGCGTGATTAAAGTGAATTGCTCCTTGCTATCGCCAGAAAATTACTCGTGGCTTTTTCGAAGTCAATTTATTCGTTACCTTTTACCGTTTAATACATGCGTCCGTGTTTGAAAAATGAGAATATTTAATGGTTTAAACGTTTCGAGATGGCTCATTAGTAGTACCCACGGACTTTTAAAATTGTGACTTGTTCGTTTATGTTTATTGCAGTAAACAACGTGGATTTCAGAAGAACAAGGTGAGAGTCTGATGAAAACTCGACTATGATAACTTTGACACACATCATCGAGTTCACGAGTTACTTTAACTGCTAACATGGAAACCGACGGTTTACATTTCGATTTTTCCACCAAATGGAAAGGCGACGGTTGTGTGCCGGAAAAGTCTTTTTATACGTGTGTGTGTCACGCTGTATAGCATTTGCAAACATGCTGATGGAAAATTTATGCTTTGATTTTGAACTGCTGGCAGATTTCCCAATAAAAATTTGATCTTGACTTAGCGTAATCAAATTAATGCTTTGCCTTTAAGACTTCTAGTTGTGGTGTTATAAGGAATTAATTAAATCTCAAAAGCATTTTATACATAAGATAAAACAGATGAGATTAATCAAATTTCCTTGTGCCTTGCACTTAAAAAAACATGTATTTATTATGTTTGCAAGTATTTATGCTCTAACGTTGATAATTTGTTGATGTTTGTACAGTAAGTTACTGGAGACACTTGTACAACCTATGAACTTGTATGGCCCGAATTTTGAAGAAGTTCAGGCAACACATTTTACTATTATATTTGTACTTAACTCTGTTTAAGTTGTGATTTTTTATATGTCTTGGTTTATTTGTTGAACATTTTCGTTTATCCATTCTTGTTAGGATAACGAATTGCTCTGTCTAAAATATTTGGCGTAGTTTTCCAGTAAAATTATTGTTTTTGTTAACTTTCATAATAGTTTGAAAATGTTCTTTATCCAATTCTGCTTGAATGACGTAATTTGCTCTTCTGAAACCTTTCCGTAGTTTTGTGAACGTTTTGCTTTACAATTTTAAACGATATAACTGGCGGTTATAGCTCGTTCTAACAGCGTGCCTTACGCTTCTGCTATGCGTAAATCCAATGGTAATTCCTATATTATGTTTGTTTATTATCCGAAAATCCTGGTTTACATCCAATCCTATCACAGCCTATTCACACTTCAAAGTTACCATTCTAGCGAAGATTCCAGTTGTCATCTTGCACAATCCGCAGTTATTCGCTCACTGTACGTATATGGCAAGTTATTCAACAAAAACATAATAACAACTGAATCTTCCTTTAGAATGGTAACTTTGAAGCGTGAATAAGGCTGCCGCTATGCGAGCAGGTTGATGTAAAACCAGATTTCCGGATAATGGCAAACATAATCCATAGGAATTACCATTGATTTACGCATAGCAAGAGAAAGAGAAGCGTAGGCACGCTGAACCCGAGCTATAACGATACCTGAAGCTATATCATTTAAAAATTGTAAGCAAAACGTTCACAAACTACGGAAAGGTTTCCAGAAAGAGCAAGTACGTCATCTGCTAAGAATTGATATAGAACATTTTCAAACTATTATAAAAAGTTAACAGTTGGCCACCTATGTTCACGCAAATGTTTTAGACAGAGTAATTCTGTTATCCTAGCAAAATTGATAAACAATGTTCAACAAATAAACTTCCAAAAGATAAACCAATCAAACAGAATTAAAAATACAAATATAATAGTAAAATGTGTTATTTGCCTGAACTTCTTTAAAATTCGGGCCACTTACAAGTTTTAGTTCATAAGGTTGTACAAGTGTCTCCAGTAACTTACTGTACAAACATCAACAAATTATCAACGTTAAGGCATAAATATGTTTTGCAAACATAATAAATACATGTTTTTTTAGAATTGCAAGGCACAAAATTTGATTAATCTCATCTGTTTTATCTTATGTATAAAAAATGCTTTTTGGAATTTAATTAATTCCGCCTCTCTTACAACTAGAAGTCTTAAAAGGCATAAGCATTAATTTGATTACGCTAGAGTCAAGATCAAATTTTAATGGGAAATCTGCCAGCGGTTCAAATCAAAGCATAAATTTCCATCAAATATGTTTGCAAATGCTATACAGCGTGATACACACGTATAAAGACTTTTCATTACACAACCGTCGCCTTCCATTTTAGTGGAAAAATCGAAATGTAACCGTCGGTTTCCTTTTTGTTAGCAGTTAAATGCTCGTGAACTCGATGATGTGTGTCAAGTTATCATAAACGTTTTCATCAGACTCTCAACTTGTTCTTCTGAAATCACGTTGTTTAATGCAATAAACATAAACGAACAAGTCACAATTTTAAAAGTCCGTTGGTACTACTAATGAGCCATCTCCGTTTAAACCAATAAATATTCTCATTTTTCAAACACGGACACGTAATATTAACAGTAAAAGGTAACGAATAAATTGACTTAGGGAAAAAAGCCACGAGTAATTTTCGGCGATAAGAAACAATTCACTTTAATCGTTATGATGCTCTGCACTGAGAATGTTGTAGATGATTTTTGGTAAAAGATGTTATTTCAGAAAATTTGTCAGTCTAATCTCACAGCAAGCTTGCTTCTACCAGGTTACCTTGGAGTTATTCATTTTATAAATGTTTAATGAGTTGTTATTGTGAAAAACACCAAATAAGCTGTCTATTTTAACAAGATGTGCAATGCTTGTGCATTCATAAAGGGAAATGCAACATCAAGCAGTCCTTCAAATGAGCTTCTTTTTATAAACATAAAGTGAACCTCTTCAACGAAGCCAAAAACCGTCTGTGTTTGGGAGGGTTGATAGTAGTTAATATTGTCCCTCTCGTGCGTACTACCGGTCGCTCGCAATCTAAGAGCGTTGTCAAAATAAATATACGCTGTGACCTAGATACATCCGTGGGTGGTCTACCTCAAACAGCTCAGCCACATATGCTAAGCCATGGAGGGGTCTAAGACAATAGACACGGTTACCTACCTATGAGCATTCTGTTTTTAAATATACAAATCAAATGACAAGTGAAATCCATCAAGGAGGTCACGTTGGTAAGAAATGCCTATTATTTGTCAGTGCAAGGAAGAACATCGCAAGATGTTTTCAAAAAGCTAATAACAGATACCATTTGACAAGGGAATATGAAAAAAATGTTTTCCATAGCTGAGAAACGACTGAATAGAAGTCAAATGCGGCTTTTTCAAAAGCGACTTGAGTTAAAAGCAAATCGAATACTAGCCTGGCACCTTGGCAAGGATTTCCCAAGAAGAAGCCAAATAATAATCGCAATCGCAGAATTTACAGCATTACTGGAGCAATATATATATATATATATATATATATATATATATATTAGTGTGGTGTTCACCGATCTCGTTAAGGAACACTTATGTTCCGTTGTGCCTTGGAGCTCACTTTAGAGCCCTCGCGGGCAGTCGCATAGCGACTTGACATATATATATATATACCAGAAACCGCATAGAAAACGCTGGGGGACCCACTGAGGAGCCGAACCCCTCGTTGCTGTGTCACACAGCAACAGAAACATCGGCGAAACACGTGTCTGGGCTTTTAGCTAGTATCTATGTCGGAAGTACGGTATAACGTCTTTGACATATATATATATATATATATATATATATATATATATATATATATATATATATATATTGGAAGATGGGCAACACAAAAAGTATATTTTTGAAGTAAAGATGTTTTTGGGAGACTAAATAAATTTATAAGGTAAAATGTATACGTTGGTTCCCCAGGTCATCGTCAGACTTGTGGTAAGTGTGCAATACAAACCGTCAAAATTTAAATCGTGCCACAAAATCGATATTGCAAAAGTAACGATGCACAAATTAGAAGCTACTGCCTTACCACTTGTTAACCTCAAGTTATGAGTACGCTACGTTGATGACACGTTTATCATCGTAAAAAGGCACCGACTGGAACCACTGTGCAGTATTAATTATTCGACGATACGTGGAATAATGGTTACGCTCGAAAAAGACATTGGAAACCAATTTTCTTTTCTTTACGTTTTCTTACAGCTTAATTTTGATGGGACCTTTCAAACATCAGTTTACTGCGAAGAAGCTAATGCGGATGTTATCCTTAAATATGAGAGCAACCAACCTCTCACCCACAAACGAAGCGCTGTCAAAAAACTCATCAATCGAGCAAAAACCCACTGTTCTACCAGCGAACTTTGCCAAATTGAACTTAATTATCTATTCAAGCTATTTTCCAGTAAAGGTTACCCAATAGATTTGGTACATAGATGCATGCGACACCAGGAATTAAAAGAAAATTATAAGGAACTAGATTCTTCCGATCAAGCGCCCAACTCAGAAAACTGGCGAACACTTCCATACATTAAGAACGTGTTTGAACTCGCTGAAAGGCACCTGTGGAAGCACCAAATTAACGTGGCGCACTAATTAACAATTACACTTCGAAACCAGCTTGTACACCCTAAGGATAGAGTTGACTATTTAGATAAAAAGAAGCCATTTACAAATCCCATGTAACAGTTTTAATGTGGTTTATTTAAGACAAACAGGAAAATCGGTCTCTTCATGCCTACATGGACATCAGTTGGCTGTAAAGAGACGAGACAACCTGTCTCAAGTTGCCATGCATACACAAGACACTGGGCACAGATTCGCATGGGACAAAACGCGCATTGTTCGCTTCTGCCCATCGAAGAGATGCCGGGAATTCTTAGAGGCCATTAACTCTGATGACTCCTGCATTATTCGGCACACCGAATTGGATGCCACGTACAACAATCTCAAGGAAAAGTGGAAAAGGTGGCAGCCAATCCGAATGAGATGTCCAGCCACAATCACAGCTATTGGTAGGACTGATTTAGCAATAAAGATTTTCCGGCACGTTATACATTTTGCAGGTTTTTTTGCACACTTACCACAAGTCTGACGACGACTTGGGGAACCAGCGTAGAAAATTAACCTAATAAAGTTACTTATTGTTTCCAAAGAACTTCTTTACTTCATATATATATATTTATATCTATATAGAGTCACCTTAAATTATGGTCCTGGATTTAAAATCGATTAATGATTATTTAACGCAAAACAAGGAGTCTCGATTGTCCATTTCTAGCACATATACTGTCGGCTGACAGTCATAACTCATCAAAACTATTTCCCGCCTCTAAGTTAATGGCAGAAACTCTAACTATCTGGTCTGCGTCTTAATCTGAGGCAGTTTCGGCCTGAGCCAGCATTTGACTGGCAACTATCACTTAACATCGCATACTTAGTCATTTTAGTTATTCTTGTCTACTTCAATACCAGTTGTCGATTAACGAATGCAAAAAAAACAATTAGTTCAAACTTTTATTTTTTGTTCTTTTCTCAGAGTCTTACAATTTATCACATTGGTTCGTTGAGAGACTGAGCTGCAGGAGGTGTAATATCATCTGACCAACAGTCCGTTTTTATTTCAAAAAATGCACATATATACCTTAGATTTATATCTAACTTAAGCGCTTTTTAATGGTAAATAATTGTAGAAAGTTTGTTTAATTGTTTTTAGTTAAAGAAAGGTCCGGCTTAAAGTGCAGGGATTACGGGCAACCTACATTTTCCTCGTTAATACAGTTGATGCAGCTGTTTTTCTGTTATATAAAAAGAGGTTATCTCTACAGAAAAGCCTAAGTTAATCGCCAGCATAATGAATAGATCTTTTATGTCTGTATGATAATCGAAATTTAAACAACAAGCCCTAGGAGAACGCAAAACCAGTTGTCATCTTGCGCAATCCACAGTTATTCGATCACTCGTGCGTATATGGCAAGTACTTCACAAAATCATCATAACAACTGGAATTGCGCTTTAAAATGGTAACTTTGAAGTGTAAATAATAATGCCTTTGTGTGATAGGCTGGGTGTAAACCAGGATTTCCAGATATTGGCAATTATAACTATAGGAATTACCATTGGATTTACACATAGCAAGAGACAAAAAGCGTATTCACGCTGTTAGAACTCCAAGCTATAACGACACCAGTAAGATCAGTTTAAAATTGTAAAAAAGCAAAACCTTAACAAAACTATGGTAAGAAGTTCACAAAACTACGCAAAGATTTCAGACAGAGCAATCCCGACTTCCTAGCAAACTTGAATATAAAATTTTCAACAAATAAACCTCCTCGAAATTTATAACCAATTGTGCAGCTTAAGCATAAGTTAAAAATTACAATTATAATAAAACAATGTATTAGTTACCTTAAAACCTCTTGAATTCGGGCCACCTATAGGTTTCAGGTTATACGGTATTACCAGTGCCCTCAGTAACTTAATTTCCAACTATCAACAAATTATCGACGTTCATGCGTGAATATGTTTCGCAGATATCATCAATACACGGTTTTTAGAATAGCAAGACCCTAACTTTTACGAAGCTCAACTGCTTTATCTTATATATACTACAAATGCCTATTAAAAACGTAATTTATTCCGCCTATTATACTCCTAGCTTTATTAAAATGCATAAACATTAATTTGGTTACGCTAGGGTCATGATCAAATTTTAATAGGAAACCTGCCAGTAGTTCAAATCAAAGCAGCCATTTTCCATTAAGTCTGTTTGCAAATGCTATTGAGCGTGATCGAGACTGTAAGGCATTTTTAATACGGAAACCCTCACCTTCCAAAAAATTGGAAAAATCGAAAATTGTACATCGGTTTCCTTTTTGTTAGCAGTGAAATGCTCGTAAACTCGACGAAGTGTGTCATGTTATCATAAAATCGTTCATCAGAATCCCACCTTGTTCTTCTAAATTCACATTGTTTATTGCAATTAACATAAACGTACAAATCAAAATTTTAAAAGTTCATAGGTACTACTAATGAGCTATCTCAGTTAAAACCATTGAATATTCTCATTTTTCAAACATGGATGCGTAATATAAACAATAATAGGTAACGAATAGATTCATTTCAGAAACAGGCTAAGATTAAGTTTAGGTGATAAGAAGCAATTCACTTGAATCGTTATTATGCTTTGTACAGAGAGCGTTGAAGATACTTTTTGGTCATAGATGTCATTAAAGAAAATTCGTCAGTCAAAGCTTACTGCAAGCTCGCTCGTACCAGGTAAGCTTGGAGTTCTTCATGGTAAAATGGTTAAACGAGATGTTATTGTGAAAATCAGCAACTTAGCTGTCTATTTCAACAAATTGATCATTGAGTGTTTATTCAGAAAGTGATCTTCTTAAATGAAAGCCAAAAATAATCTGCGTTTGGGAGGGTTGATTGCCGTAAATATTATCCCCCTCATGCGTACTCCTGGTCGCTCACGAACAAGGATCCTTGTCAAAATAACTTTACGCAGTGTCCTGGATACATCCATGGGTGGTCTAGCTTTACCACTTCAGCCACATATGCACAGCAGCGCAGTGATCTAAGACAATAGACCTGGTTGCCCACCTATGAGATTACTGTTTTTAAATATAAAAAATAAATGCCAAGCGATATCCATCAAGGAGGTCACGTTTGTAATAAATGCCTATGCTTTGTCATTGCAAGTAAAAACACCACAGGATGTTTTCAAAAAGCTAATAACAGATACCAGTTGAGGACGAAATATGAACAAAATGTTTTCCGTAGCTGAGAAATCATTGAATAGAAGTCAGATAGTACTTTATCAAAAGCACCCTTAGTTAAATGCTAATCGAATACTAGTCATAGGACCTTGGCAAGGATTACCCCAGAAGAAGACAAATAATAATCGCAATTGCAACATTGACCCCATTAATGGGTGAAATTAGGTAAATATTTAGTTTCCTCTCTAATTTTGGTTCCAGTTTTCAAATCGATTGAGGATTTTTAAAGTCAAAACTAGGAGAGTCTTGAATGCCATTTCTAGCTCATGTATAGTCGACTGACAGTAATATCTCATGAAAACTATTTTTCGCCTTTAAATTTATGGCAGAATTTCGAACTATCTGGTCCGCGTCTAAACCTGAGGAATTTTCGGCCTGAGCCAGTATTTCGGCTGTTAACTACCAGTAAACATCGCAAAATTAGTCATGTAAGTGATTCTTGTCTACTTCAATACCAGTTGTCGATTAACGAATGCAAAAAAACACAAAGTTTAAATTGTTATTCTTTTTGCTTCTCATAGTGTCACAATTTATAACATTGGTTTGTTGAAAGTCTGAACTGCAGGAGGTGTAATATCATCTGATCAACAGTCCGTTTTTATGTCACAATAATTTGTATCACCGTTAAGAAATCCTCCGATTTGTTCTGCAGCACACGGGCAGGAATGTTCACATCCTTCTGCTCTGTAAGAGGAAAACGTTACAGATTACGTTTATGAAGAGACATGAAAGATCGTCAAAAAATTAACAATACAACGCGAAAAGTAAGGCCGTATTTAGCGAAGTATGTATCTTTTGCTTTCAAAGAAGTCAAAATTCGGTCAAAATTCCACATTATAACTTTTAACATTTTACAATTTAACCTACGTTTGGATAAAAAGTAATTTGCAGATATATTCGTTAGCTTTATATCTAAAAAATTGCTTTTAATGAGGAAGATTATTGTAGAAAGTTTTTTTAAAATAAATTTACAGCAAAAGAATTGCCAACGTTTGCTTTTAACTATTATCGTTCTCTGCAATAACTCTATATCTTCGGTTAAATCTTTGACTATGACACAGTTATTTGCATTGGAAAGATAATCATAATCCGAATCATGTTTTTAAAATATTAAAAAAACATTTAGAACAGATTATCAAGTTATAGCAAACCACTTCAAAACATTGCTAATGGTGATGCATTCAAGTTTATTTCAATGGCGATCTGACAATTATTTTAATCTGATAGCAAAAATTATATTAAAGAAATTTGGCAAAAGAGGAATTCTCTTAGAAAACACAGAATGGTATCTTTATTTTTTCAAATTAAAATGCTATTTAAATATACTAATCGCATTTTCAGCGATAAAGCACGTTTTCGAAAAATGTTACCCATTTTAAATGGTGGTATTTCTAACAGAAGTAATATTAATTTTACTATCTCCTTTATGTTTTAAATTCATATAGGGTTTTTCAGTATTATTTTGTTATTTTGCACATGCGTGGAGGCTGCTTTGCAACTGATTATCAGTCATTCAAAATGTCGTCACTTTGCATAAGAAAGGCCAAACACTGTAGTGGTGATATTAAAAACATGTTTTATAACTTTCTTCTCGTCAATAAACCACAATGCAAAACTTTGCGTAGTTTCATGTACTGTGGCAGACAATTGACAACCATGGTTCAAACTGCACCTTGGTTGGTTTGTCATTGCGACACTCGAATATTTATTTGTTTGATTTGAGTGATTTCCTACTTAACTGGCGTATTAAAACGAATGTGTGTAACTAAAGGAAGGTTTTGAACGTTATCTTTAGCCTGTTCGGGCTGACCTTTTCACCATAACAATATGTATTTTGTACATTTTGATAAACCATTTAATCTGCTTGTAAAAATCTCGACAACCTCGGAGGAAACCTAAACCGGACACCATTTGAGATAATGGACCCCACTGGAAACTGTGAGACCAATCACAGGAATCAAGTTAACCACCAAGTCTGCTGTCAGGTATGGATACCACCAATGCTGGGAAAATTGAATGGATTATTTAAAATTTTTATAAAAGAGTAATTGGCCACCCTGGTAGTCATCTAATTAATTCAAGCATTAATGGTTAGAGAATCCTGCTTAAAGGGTCAGCGAATTGTGTTGAAAGCGGTAGATTCCACGGTCTTTAAGCTAGTATGGTAGGCTTTTTAACCTTTGTATATCCTATTGGTTGCAGCTTGCATTTTATGCAAAAATATGGTAATGTCCCTGTGACTGATGAAGTTCACCTCATCATATAAAGTTTCAGTCCAAATCTAAATGCTTAATTGAGACTAATTTAGTCACTGTTGACGATAAATTTCTGGGTAGAGTAGAAAGCTGCCAATGACGTTTTGTTAATTGAAATCTTGATAACAATTTACGGCAATATCACGTTTAGTTGAAATATGGATTTTTAAAACAGGTACAAGTAAACAGAATGCAAAATGGTTTTTTACATCAGAAATAAATGTAAGCATTACGTAAGATCTTCAACAGTAATCAACCAAATAACAAAAGAAAAGGTCCGTACGACAGGGCATGTATTTTAACTCAGGAGAAGAGTTTTAGGATGAACTAAATTACTTGTACTAATAAATAACTTTAGTTTACACTGCGGAAGTTTTACTGGATAGGAACGAATACCAATTCGTTCAGTGTTTGGTTTACGAAGTCCTGGGTGGAGAATCCTGCAGAAGATATCAGTAGGTGAGGCTAGATACTGAGTTAAAAACTAATACATAATCGACAAGATTAAACAGGAGTATTACTTGTTTTGTAAATGAGTATATATTGTTATTGGGCATATATGCTGTCATTTCAAGGTCTTCAAATGCAAGCCAGGAGGACGAGTTCCATAGTGTAGGATTCATCAAACTTAATGCATGACGGGTCTTAAAAAAGTTAACCGGTGCACTTCAGTGCACTATTTAAGCAGATATAAGTGTGAAAATCTATTGATGAATTGAATGGATTTCTACAAAGAATGTGTGTAAAGCCTAAATTTACATGACAAAATTTATTTTTCCCAAATGCGTTGCAGACTAATGCGTGTGTCCTTTATCCATTTATAAGGAAACTGCACGGATAAAGCTCATCCTTTTCCCGTACAAACGCTTAACGGGCTGTTGCAAATATAATGTTACGCAATTAAACGAGAAACGTCGTTTATATTCTTATCTCTGGATCAATTTCTTAATTGTTTTCAAATTCTTAATTTTGTTCTAATATTCCAAATGCTGTTTAATTTTGGTCCATAAAATATAAATAATGCTTAGCATCGTAAGCACAGTTATCCCTTGGGTTGTCAGCACGTTTTCTTAAAAAAAATGTACTTCAAAGGAAACTATATATTTAGGAAGAAATAAACGTTATTGACTATTTGTCAGAATTTTGAAGTTTATGTTAGCTCAATTCTCTAAAGTACTGGCTTCCTCATCAGAACCTTGTTCATTACGACACCAATTTGCTAAGTTTTGCAACTGAGCATTGTTAAGGCCACAAGTTTCCTAGGTTTTCTATAGCTAACGTGAGCTTTCTGATTTTAAGTCATATTATTTAAGCAAAATGAAAACTCTGCACGTTCACGAATACTCTTTACGCTAATTTTTCTCACGTGAATGACATTTACCTCCCAAAGGGAAATTGGGCACCCTCGTGGTTGGTGATTGATTTTTGCATGGTTAATCCGCTGTCAGTAAATTAGTCTATACTTTCCCAAAAATGTTCTGATTTCTGGATAAATTCGAATGCAAAACACGTTTGATGCAATACGACAGTTCTCACGCAGAAGCTTTCCCTAATAGATAAAGTGCACAACGACCAAGGTACACTCTACTGGTTAGCTGAATTCCATCCACAAAGTTTCTTTTAGTTCGCTGAGTAGCCTTTGCACGCATAGTGGGTTGAAAGATGGATTATCTTGCATCTAGGGCAATATAAACGTGATTGATGCTGCAATTATTCATCTCGTCCAGAACGCTCTCGCACGAGTCTAATATATCTCCAAAGTCCGGTAGTTAACATCTGAAATAATTGATGTGAAATAAATGCCCGAGTAAATGATCGCTGTAAAAAGGCATACCCAATGCCTGATTTGAATAATTTGGTGATTGTGCGTTCTTTCGAATACTGCAGTTGAGCGAGATCTCAGCATTGACCCACAACGCGAAGGAGAACGTCCCATGTGCTGATAAGTGAACCTGTTTACCAAATAGTTACTATTTCCGATGACTACTGACATGCGAACAGTTTCGAGGCTTAATGGCAGAGCTATGGTCTACTTGACACTTTATGCGCAAAAATTCCGCGTGCGAATCCCACACCCTGCAACCTCGAGGGCATGTATGGCCGGTTATAATTTAAGAAGCGCCGTCTCTGTGCCCCTTGTCTTTGTTTGTTCTTTCTTTATCGCATAGCCCGCAGTTCCCTATTCGATCACCTTTTCGGCTCCCATGTCTTCCAACGTGAGATGTGACCGCCCTTTTCATGTATATAGAGTAATTGATCTCTTTCAAAAAGGTGCCAAAATTTAAGAAATTAGAGTATCGCTCGCAAACCTGTACCACCGAATGTACCAAAGCTTTAGAATAATATTGAATCATTTTACATGAAATAAAAATAAATATTAAAATTGACCTTACCTCGTTTAGAAATAAAAACATTTTGTAGAAAAGCAAAACATTCCAAAGGCACAATAATTAGTTATAATTAAGTAAATTTAAGTGAAGATGTGCAGAAAACCTGTACATGCTAATCATGGAGAAATTAAATTAACGCAAATGCAATGAAATTTCAAGATATTCCTCCAGATAGTTTTGAACCTAAATATCCTTTAAGAACATGTTTGGTGATATGTATGGCTGTTAGCAAACAATCTACAGTTTAGGAATGGATTCCAAAACGGTTTTAAAAGTTTAGTGCGTATAACTGTTGGTTACATTGACAAATATGGCTCCCTAAACATGACAGTAGGACGAAATCGCCGGCAGTAAAAGTTTCGTTGTGCCAAACTTCAGGGAACATAAGGTTGGGATTATCGTTAGGGTTAATTTTTAGTTAAGGGGTTAGTTAGTGTTTGGATAAATTTTGAGGTACTCTTGGGCTAAGTTTAGGGTACAGGCCAGTGGTAACTATATGGTTGTGGTACAAGGTAGGGTAAGGGCTAACCTAAATACTGCGGTTTAGGTTTATTAAGGGTCTAGGGTAAGGGTAACAACACGGGTATATTTACCGTTGCGCAACATTATGCACAGGGCCTCCTCTATATCTTGGTGGGTCATTCCTATTCCAGTTTTATTTTTAGAGGACAATATAATTAATTGTTAACTTTTCCGCATTGACATTTTTAGAGATTTAATTGACTATGGCAAAAACGGGGAATAAACCATTTCTATACAGGTACCGTGGTGACAGGACGGTTTTGCGGCTACTAAATCTGGATGGAATTGTCAGTGATACCCCAAAGCCTCACAGTTGCGTTTATATTAAAACAATTTTTCTTCTGTGAAATTTCTTGATAGTCATTTCTGGTGTTTGAGTAAGACGTCTCTAAGGTCATCATTAAAATACCGGTGAACTGCTCAATTTTCAATGTCTTAAATCTACTGCTCATAAATGCAGATTCTGTTCTACGTTTATAAGAAAACCTTCAAATTAACAAACTTTTAAAAACATTTACTGACCCAGAGATGCACCCACTTTACGAAGAACATGTGACCATGACTTTTATCCCTGTAATTAATGTTAAATTATTAACGATATACATCACAGATGATAGAATCCTGTTTGCCTCCGAAAAATCAGGGTAATAGAGACATGTTTCCCGAAATCATTTTCTTCTTGTACACGTTGACTGTTAGATTTCGAGTCTGCTGCTGTTGGAAATTGCGAGACGGATCCGGAGATCAGATGGCCGATCCGAAATCGCATTTATTAGTGCTCATCTCTAATTGTAAATGCTGTGTACGCGTTGTGACGTCCAAAAGGCTTTCAGATACCTTTTTAGAACTGAATTCTGTGGTATGTAGCAGCTTTGTAAAAACATTTTCAAATCACGTCGATAATTGCAGAAAAATTCAAAATAAAAACGATAACATCGTACACGCCCATGCCGTGTAAACGTTGGTGTAGTAATATACCCACATTCAGGGAAAACAATCATTTTCATCAAGGGTCAAGTTCAGTACCTAAGACATCCTCATGTCGATTTTGCCTATATAACGAATGTGAGTTCCACTCTGTTTGATGGATCTTCTCAAACGCTACTCCAATTTTAAAATGGAATATTACTGGTTACTCATTTTGTTTTTAATTTGTTATTTTCAACGGCAGAGTTTATATATGCATTTTTATCTTGCCCTGGGGAATTAAGCGTTAAGCTAGAAAATATTATCCTGTCTAGGCCACCTTTTATCTCCATTCGTAGTCTGCGTGATGTTGGGCCCTATTCTAGGAAACAAATCGAGTGAATAGTTTACCATTTAGGGAAGGAAATTCGCACACCTTTTTACAGTAAAAGCTCTTCCGTCAACTCCCTTTAAGTGCAAGCACTGGCTTGCATAAGATGCTGATTAAAATCTGAAAGCGAAGTCAGGCAGTAATTAAGCGGGTGACCGTTCTAGTCTAAATCGCCAGTCAAAGATGGATTTGACGGAAGGCTGAATTTTACTGAAGAAACTTGAGTATTCCGGGAGAAATTGCAGTGCGAATATTTTGTTAAGCATGGGCAGTTCTGGCAAAATTAAGTGACAGGGGTTTGATGCAGCTGCTCTGGATTTCTCTTCTAGTCCCTGCTGACTGAGCACTGAGATTCAGGCTCGACAGGTGTAGTGCCCCTGATTAACCATCATGGGTTTTTAATTTCAACAATAACTGGGATCACCGGTATAATGAGGATTCAGGCGAAACGCAGGTACTTAATTAGGCCTTATTTCAAAATGAAAGTGAAGGGAACATTCTTTTCTTGCCCTCGGATGGATATACTTACTATCCATTCAAATAATGATGTGAACAGGAACTCCCTAAACTTTAGCAATAAGCACCCATGCACTGAAGGCGGTCTATATTTCGTTTCGACCAGCATTTCTATTAAACCAGAACACTTAAAAGTAGAATTTCGGGCCAATACAGTGTTGAGATTAACTTCACGTGACACTTGAGATAGAGGCCTATTCAAAATCAGCTAAAACAGTCAGCAGGAATTTCTGGGAACATTGGTGAATAAACGTTTCATAGATAGTATTAAAATTGTCATTTACATAATATTATGTTCCACAACTTTACTTTTCAGGAAAACATCAGAATTCCATCATAATAGGTTGGACACTTCTACACAAACTTCTGCGTTTACTAAGTGATGGAGAACCACAAAAATTACAGACACCCTTACTCAATCCTGAATCCGGATGAATAAGAGAGAAAGATATCGCTTTTATTTCGAAAGTATAATTTCAAAATTTTGGACAAAAGTTTAATCAGAGAGAGCAACGGAAGAAAACAAAAGAAGAGGCAAACGAAAGTGGCAACTGTCGGCATCAGGAACGATTGTCTGTGAATGCGTCACAGAATTGTGCCGAACATCACAAAAACGGTGCGGCATCGTTTGCAAATGACCTCCTTATCGTAGTGTCATGCAAAAGAGTGATAAATGTGAGGTGCAAAATAAGATGGCCAGCCCATGTAAATAAGAAAATCCATATATGAATAGACAAAGAAAACAGAGTGGCTCAAATTAAAACAGCACCGATATTGGCGCTGTTACTGTGAGCTGTAAAATGTTCCTGATCGACACCAACAAACGTGACTCTGTGCTTTTTATAACAGGTAGCTCAATCTATTGATCAAAAACGGCAAAATAGAGCACTCACGTTGTAGAACTACGTTTGATGTTGCCAAACAAGCCAACAGGACACACTCGCATCTTAGCGTTCTTCTGCTCCCTGTCAGTAACATTGCTCAAGTAGGTATGATATATTAGTGAATTACCTTAATAATGTAAAAGAAATTTTTCGTAAGCGTAAAGTAGAGTAAAACGTTTTTAGTTCATCCTCAAACACATGGTCTTAAAAACATAAAATGACTCTAGTCTAATAAGAACTCAGAGTTCAGTTTCACAATTTTTATTTATTTAATATATGTCACCTAGATGTTTATCTGCATCAGCGTCGCCGAACGCAACAATTTTTTGACGACGATATAAGGATGACAAACACTTATTAGCACATGGATTCTGCCAGTGTCATAGAGCTAGATGGGTTTCAAAGAAATGTGATGGAATATTGGCACATTTTGTAGACGCATTGTGTTTCAAAAGCGGACAGGGCCTTCTAAGTGGGAACTAGTTCCTTCCAGCGAACATAACCAGTAAGCTGAACTAAACGGTGGCCCAATGGCCTGGACTGAAGTTAACCGACCCCATCTTCTTCAACCGCAATAGATTATAGTCCGATAATGCGCAAAAATTGAACCACCTAAACGAGACTACTGCACTTTAGCAAAATCGTTGAGATAAAAGAAACATCAGACCACAATCACAAACCGTTGCTGTGATTTGTCGCAAACTATACAGTTGGCCTTTCCTGATGGCTGGTGATTAAAAACAAGGAGTAAGCCCATCTGTCAGTTAAATCGGAGGACCCGCAATTTACTCCAGTCGAGTTGCTTTCCATAAGGAACCCTAATTCAGGTCCAAATCAGTCAATGATTATGTTTTTCTACCCTCGCCCAGCATTCCACAGTCTATAGACCACAGAATTCCAGCTTGGAAAAAGCAGCAACACTGGAGGTGCCCCCGTCAACGGACAACCATACTTGGTTTCTTCCCAAAGAACCCGGGCTTGAATGGACAGTAAGACAACACTTTTTGTGGATGCGAATATTCAGCAAAAGCATTGCAGTACTGGTACGTGCAAGACAAAAGCCTCGAGCCCCAGCTGTTCACAGTCTGTCGTTCCTGCATTTTCCTTCAAATTCCTTTTAGCATTACCCTTTTAACGTTTTCATTCAGCGAACGTGACAGATCGGATCGAAACATATTTTCTGGCTTATTCATTTGCTCGCACAAGATTAAAAGCATTAATGAACGCTCGAAAAGTTTTTAAATATGGCTCTTTAGTTGTTTGAATTCAAAGACTCTGCGTGTAAGTGTTCTGGGGCACGGGAAAATGTAAAGAATGTCATGGCATTTGCATACGTCCGTACGTGCTTCCGCCCTCCACGAAACCAAACACCGAATACTGCTTTATCTTTCTCCCCTTGTGTCATTAGGGCCTGCTTAAGGACTTCCGCTTGTCCTCCACAAACTTCAGAGAAACTTAATGAGCAGCCCGGATTTGCAGTTCAACGCCGTTCATTGTGGTTAGGCCTCAACTTAGCTAATTGACGATTACCAAACAACGTGACTTGCGTATCTAATTGATTATAAACCACTTAGCAAAAGAACCACGGAAATACCTTCCGATTTAATTTCTACACAAATAATGCCAATTATAATGAACAGATCCAGATTCCGAAACCTCAAAATGAAACAACATCGTCAAAGATCTTCATAAAACTACTTATATGAAGCTAACAGAAGTCATTTACAAATTTGACTTTAAGCTATATGGTAATATAGATCGTTACTGGTCTCTAAGAGAATAACCTCCAAAAGCTCCCATAAGATCAACACCTCCAGTGAAAACCCTTACATCCTATTATGTACCAGGAGGCAAGTTAGAATTTCGGTACCTTTTGATGATCCTAATACCCCCAGATACCTATCATCTGGAGGCAGAATCGTCGTTTCGAGCTTTTAGCTAGTATTCATTACCTCAGTTAGATTAATCAAGACAGTATTTATTTTCACCAGAATGAGAATAATACACGCCTTTTCTGCAGAAAAGTACAGATCACGCGTCCAAATATATAATAGCAATTCAGAGAAATGATGTCATTTCCCAAGTCAAGGCTCATTCTATGACCCTGCTTCAAATAAAGTTCAACCATAAGGCAAAGGTTAGTGTCGATAATCTTACTGTCAAGACTAGAAATCTACGATCGTTTGCAGTGTCTGGTGCATTTGGGCAAAATTAAATCTTAAAAGAAACTAGAAAGATCAGTAGACACGAATGTCATTATATGAAAGAACAATTTGGATTAGAGCTGATTCCAGCTCTCGAAGTGGCTCATTTCGACGTAACTTGTTTAAAATTCAGGTCAAACGAGTTTAAATCCTTGCGATATAAGACCATCGCATAAATCAGCAGCTTGGAGTCAAGTTTCAACGGCTCTCAGTCTATTTTATAAGTGGCAACGAACTCCACCTCCATAGTAGATGCTGGCAAATGGCTTGCAGGTGTACAACTAACACCAATTCCAGTGGGCAACAACTGTTGTGTGACTAGCACGCAATTATCCAGCACTCACGATGAAATTGGCGGTTATTGAAGCGATCAGAAGGATGGTTCGCCGCGAGTTAAATCCAAACGAAGTGCTGGCAAACATCTTCACCGATCTGGAGCAGTTTAATTCTAGTAAGTTGCATGGCAACTGTAGCGATTTTATCACCACAAATACCGCAGCTGTCAGTGCATCGGAAACGTCCGTCTATACATTTATTCCTGCGGTGTAGTCAACTACGTCTTAACACCTTTGGGACAATTATTTTCCATAATATTATATTCGGACTGAGCACGCGAAGCTTTGTCTATAAATGTCCTCCAGGTTTCCCTAAACGTTAAGGAAAAGTAACAAACTAGAATCGCTCCTAAACCAACGAACATGCAACCACTTATCAACGTCAACCCAGTGCTGCCTAACAAAAGTCAACAAAACGAGAAGCAACACACAAGATAGGATCAAAAGAAAGCAGCGATAAAATAAGTACATTGCTCCAATATAAAGTCAATAACCTATGAATATGTTAACCTAAACCCGCGAGAGAAAATAAAAAGAAACGTTAAAGGCACATTTAGGTTACGCGCTAACTCAACTTGTCCTTGGCAATCCTGCACCTTTAATCTCTTCTCTGTTTAGTTAACCGACATTTTTCATGCGAATTCAACTAACCAGTGTATTTCGTACGCGGATACTCTGTTTCGCATTAACGAGACGCGCATCGAAAAACCAGTCACGCCGGATCGTCATCTGCCGCCGCAACGCCGTTCTTCAAATCAGTACCATCGTGCGCGCTTCAAATTACGAACAAACATCAGTCTTGATTAAACACATGCAAAAGCAAAATGTACGAATGTTCGATGATCACTTGCAAACCAACCTTAATGCATGGACAAAGCTTTGAAATATTAATAACAACCTTTTAAGGGAGTTAGAAAATAAAAGGTGAAATTACCACGGCTCTGTTGAGAACCAATCCTTTTGAACAAATCGGTAAATCTCTGAAAAACGTACACTGTAGCCTACGAATTAGCTTCAAATGGAATTCTCTATAGGATACGTACATTACCCAGGTTGTACAAATTTACAGAACTATCCTCGTTGGGCGCTCTTAATTGACATTCTGGTATTGATTTCATATTTATTTTCAGATCGTCACCAAAATACTACTGAACATTTTACGATTTCACCACTTCATCGACCAAATGCTGGTCCAGAATGACATTCACCAACATACATTGATA